>JBBMOE010000034.1:841050-944482 GCA_037975065.1 Chaetodon trifasciatus
GCGGGAGGGAGGTTGAGAGTGCAAGAGGAGCAGCAAACAGGTTTGGGAGGAGTGTGCAGTTTAGAGTTTCAAACCAAAACATCATCTTCCAGGTGTCTTCAGTCCAGGAAAAGAAACCCCTCTAATCTAACATCTTACAATATTCCCATACATAAAAGCCATGGCTGTAAAGCAGGAGAAACCATGCTTGCATTGTAAAGTGTGTTCTGTATGTTTACTGTTTTTGCCAGGCCCCTGTATGTGACAGTGGTCTACCAGGGGAAGTACTCTCACTGTATGAGGATTGGAGTCGCTGTTCCACTCAACAGCACCGTCTATCGCCTCAGAGATGCGGTGTCACGTGAGACCAAGATCCCAATGGACCAGGTGCTATTCCTGTCTCTTATCAGCTCAGGGTCTGACACAGTGAGACTGTGTTACAGTCACACAATGTTAGCACACTGTTCCTGAAGCCAGTTCCACCTCTGAACAGCGGTTTGTCATATACCCAGGACTCTCTGTGAGGTGGACTCGATGCACAGTTTCAGAGTAAGGCGTGTTTAAACACAGTTGTCCTCGGGGCTGCAACAGCAGCCGAGTGCTAACATTGATGAAAGCTGGCAGGATGAAAATGCCACAAGAGTAAATATTAATGAGGGTGACAGCAGGATGAGGGGCGATATTGTGGTGACTGTTATTTTTGCATTGACAGCGTAAAACAAAAAGAAACAAGACATTATGGATGGTACAAATTTTTAAATGCACTCTCTTTTTTCCTCTTTCAGTTTGTTTTGACTGAAATGTACTATGACGGTTTTCATCGTTCGTTTTGTGATGATGATGACGATCTAGACATCATTCAAGAGAGCGATTCCATATTTGCCTTTGAGACACCAGAGACCTTCAAACTGGAAAACATACGCACAAAAAGAGGTGAACCGCACTTTTATTTTTCAGCTTTTTTTACATTAAATTAATAGAAAAGGTATCTATAAAGAGTTGTTTCTGTCTTTCACAGGAAGTCTTCTGGCAAACCTGAATCATAACAACTTGAAGTACGGGACAGAAATCAGCAGGACTCCGTCTTTCATGCAGGGGGCCATGACGCCTTTAACTGCATCTCCCAATAAAAACCTGGGACCTGAAAAAATGATCCTCCTGGTGTGTAACAGAGCTTGTAGCGGCCACCAAGGAAAGAGGTACTACAGTCTGAGTATTTTATGTTCTGTGACTCTAACTTGTCCCCCGTCTGTCTTTTGTCCCTCTAACACATGCTCCTGTCTCCTGTTCTTGTTAATAATTCGGATTTGATGTATCATTATAACACAATATCCAGTTTTTGGTTGTTCTTAAAGATCGTAGTAATGTCATCAAGGGCTATTGGTGTTGTTCAAAGCTTTCCGGAGAAATCAATAGAAATCCATAAACACATTCTGTTGTTTCAGGTTTGGATTGCCTTTTGTACTGTACATGGAGCGCACTGTGACCTGGGATGCTCTACAGAAAGAGATCCTGGAGAAAATGAGACATCTATTGAGGCCTGGGGTCTACATTCAGGTAGGAAGAGGAGCAAGCAGCTTGCCTTATGAATTGAATACGCAGTAAATGGGTTGATGCTTAAGTGGAAAGGCCAGAAAAAATGAGTCAAATAAGTGAAATGAATGTGTGATTACTATCAGGGACATTTTCCGTATTGATGTTGTCTCTGTGTAGGTTGGACCTTTCAGTCTTCGGGTGGTTGGCGTCGTTGGTATCACCTACCTCCTTCCTCAAGATGAGCGACCGCTGTGTCATCCAACTGTGGATAGGTCAGTTCTGCTGTTTTATAGAGGATCCGTTTACTGCTGAAATGGGCCGTGTATCTGTGTGTACTGTGTAAGCTTTCAGAAATCTCCTGACACCATGCTGTTCATGTTGAAAAGGTGGAAAAACAGTCTATAAACTGTCAAGAATATTTAAATGTTATTGGGCAAATATACACAGACTTTTACCCAACAGGGTAATGCAGATATTTGAAACCATAAGTGTTTTTTAAGCATTAATTTCACTGAAAGGTGAAAGTGAACAAGGCTGAAATCAACGTAAACACTGTGTAAACATGCTACATCCATCTCATCTTAATCTTACACACATGCCCCATCAGTTCTGCTCCTCTCATAGGCTGCTTTCGGTGGCGTGCCCGAACATGATTTTGACTTTTAAAATGCCTGTTTAGCACGTTTGGCTTATTACGCGCAGAGGTTGAACATATAAAAACAAGTCACAACATTAGAGCTCCACAGAGGTGCGTGAGTCAAAGTGAAATAAAGTGCCTGTGATTGATAAATATGTTGTTTCATAAGAAGTGTCTTTTGACTGTTGTGCACACAATTCTGTAACCTCAACAAAAGCTACCACAGAAATATATTGCAGAGTGACTAAATGATTTCATATTTTTAAGGTCATACTGGATCAACCCATCCTCTAAAGAAAGTTTCCTTCACACTGACCTCATTTTTAAACTGCATTGAAATGCATGTGGATAGTGTAGCACACAACATTTCCCAGAAAGGCTTTTCTTACTAGTCTACATCAACGTAAATGAAGAGGTATAAAATCCCATTAATAAAAGACACCTTGAGTAAATGTCTTCATTTCTTTCCACTGCAGAGCATACAAGTCGTGTGGACAAGGGGGGCCACCACATGTGAAGATTGTGGTCGAGTGGGACAAAGAGACCAAGGACTAGTGAGTGAAAAAGATGAATATTTGCTGATGTTCTGTTTTGTCTTATCTATGTTTGTCCTGCACAGCATGAAAAGAAGCCAGGTCTCTAATTGTCATTGGGAATAATATGTTTTGAAAAGCTAGGCTGATGCAGAACTGTGTGGGAGACATTCATACATCAAACGTCATTTGATTCAGACATAATGTTCATTTGAAAGAACAGGTCAAGCCACTCATTTTAATAACTTGCCTTGTAGGCATGACATTGAATGTGCGATTTATTTGTAATTTAATGTCATTTTAGTGAAGGCCATTCATTCACAGGCAGGCTAACGAGTTGGTCCGTGCGCATGATTATGTAGGCAGCACAGCTGGAATGACTGAATCAGTTTTAAATGAAAGACATGTCTTGCAGTGGTGTCCGTCTACAGCATCACGTATTGAAACAAAGCGATCGATCAGCTCATCAAACCCTCAAACCTGTTTATCAACTTAAAGGACCAGTGTGGTGGATTTAGTGGGATCTAGCAGTGAGGTCTCAGACTGCAACCAAGGGGAGCCAGTGTTTGGTTTGTCCCTTCTGGGCTATCTTTCTGTAGATATAAAGAGCTCATTCTAAGGTAACAACAACACAGTCATTCTTGTTTTCAAGTGATTATTATACACTAATCAAAACATAGTTATGATTATTTTTTATTCTTATTCTGCTGATCCCCCTAAATGACACCTGCATTTCATGCATGTGATTTCTTTGTTGTAAAGCACTGAGCTGGATTTCTTGTATGAAAGATGCTATACAAATAAAGTTTAATAATCTAGTTATTATTATTAAATCTTACACACTGGTCCTTTAATGTGACTGCTCATTGGTTTAGAAGGCAGCTTGCCAGTCGCAAAGATAAGTTCGCCCACACACCGCTGCACCCTCATGTGTCAGCGAAGAAGACAGGTTTGGAGGTGAAGGTGAGGCAGTGTTACAGTAAAAATGATGGTGACAGTATCTGCATTGTGCAGGATTTCTGAAAAGGAAGTCCGTCAAGCTGAGCAGCATCTTGAACTTATCACGGGCTGTTTCATAGGACTAAACCTACAAGAATAAACTAAAGCCCTTCAATGTAGGTGCTATTCATCAAATGATTCCCTTTTGAACAATAAACTTAATCCTCTTTTTAAAAAGTGCTGAATTTCAAACAGTTGTAGTTTTAGACCAAGTAAACACCAGCGTCTGAAGTTCAGTCTGCACAATCAACATGTCTGCTCTCATTTCCTCCCTTAAACTAATTACCATGTTGTGCGGTTAACACACACGTACACGCACTCTTCGCTGGTTAAATGGAAGTCACATCTTCACCAAAAGTTTAATATGTTTTCGGAGTTCATCATATTTCTGGGTTGGCGCTAAAGAAACATGTGGAGGAAACAGCCTGCAAGATGTTGAATGAATCCTCTCAAACCTGCATGTAGTTAAAGTTTGCGCAGGTGTTGTTTGTGAAGCCGCTCTCAGCTCTTTCCAGTGCTGCTGGGAAAAATCCAGTACTGTAAGAGAAGCTTCCACTATGCAAGATAGTATATTAAAGGACAAACTGGATTACTGTGATGTGTTAAGCAATTACATCAGCTTTCTTCAGATATTTCATTTTGCTCGAAGAAGCAGTTTGACCAAAATCCTGAGGCCAGATCTTGTGATCGTCACGTGACCTTGCTGTTGAATGAATGGACGACTGTGCTTCGTGTTCCCCACAGCCTGTTTGGACACACTGAGGAGGAGTACATTCCTGATGCTGAGAGTGTGTATCTGCACAGGGAACAACATCATCAGCCGCAGGCCTGCACCCTCGCTCAGTGCTTTCAGCTGTACACGAAGGAGGAGCAGGTAAGATTGTGACCACGCACGTGGCCGCTGCACGCGTACACAAATACACGCGCACACGCCCGATTACTGCACTGTCAGTAGTTTGACATGAGAAAATAAATCTTAGATTTGCCTTGGCACATGGTCAGTGAAGTATAGTCTCACATTTGTCCCCCCGCCGGTTTATTATTCTTCTGCTGAAGTTCAAAAAGCCTTTCACTCTCTGTGGCTCTGCCGTGCATTCGACTCCTAATGCTATGTTTGGAATAAACCAGAAATTCTGAGCACAGACTTACATAGACATTGTGGTTTGACTTGCCTGCGGTTGCTCTGGAGGAGAATAGAGGGAAAAACTCTGGGCCTCATCCTGTGTGAAGGCTGTTTTATAAGCCGTGCGGTCGGAGCTCGGCCTTGATTGGTGCTCTGTGTGTTTCAGCTGGCCCCAGACGACGCGTGGCGCTGCCCCCACTGCAAGCAGCTGCAGCAGGGCCGCATTAAGCTCAGCCTGTGGACACTGCCGGATGTGCTCATACTGCATCTCAAGCGGTTCAGACAGGTATTTAAGCTCGACCAACCACTGGAAACTGAATGTGCTTTCTGACTATGAAGAGCACGAATCACTCCTATTTTTATTTGGCTTCAAGTTGTTTTGTGTTTGACTTGATCTTAGATTTCTGAGCATTCTGTTGTTGGCACACTTTATGATAAGGGCTTGGTATCAAATATTTTTTTTTTTTTTGCACTGACTGAAATGTGTCAAAAGCTCTGATTATCAAAAATCTGCTCAGATGTGTTGATTTGTTTACTTTACTTCTTTTAACAGGTCCTGATTTCAATGAAATATTTTGGTGGTTTTAAACAGATGCCTGTGTTTAGTCAGTATTTACCATTTAAGATCTTCATTTGTTTTTATTTAAGCAAATCAAAATACTGCGAGGTATAGAAAAATTATTGTTTTAATATCAGTGCTGAAACTCAGATACTGTGTGTGCACCAAATTTTAAACAATACCGAGCCTCACTTGGGATGTCTGTGCAGGGATTTAGTTTTTAAAAAGAGATTTGATCAAAAAAAGTTCGTTTTTTTTAAGCCTGCATCGTTTGTAGGTTTGACTAAACAGATCAAGCAGTTATAAATCCTCACTAATGGTTGGAGCTACTTTGGATTTTTCACAAAACCTTCAATACACTGAGAGTGTGTGATAACAAATAACACGTCACCCCACCGCAAGTGCTACAAGTTGTGTCTGATAAGTAGGCTGGAGTCGTTCTTCAGTGCTGATTGGTTTACGCTGTTTTCAGGAGGGGGACCGCAGGGTGAAGATGCAGAACATGGTGAGGTTCCCGCTGATGGGCATGGACATGGCTCCTCATGTGGTTAAGAGAAGCCAGAGCAGCTGGAGTTTACCCTCCCATTGGTCGCCATGGAGACGGCCATATGGCCTGGGAAGAAACCCCGATGACTACCTGTATGACCTGTATGCTGTGTGCAACCACCACGGGAACATGCACGGAGGCCACTACACAGGTAACGCTAAAAACCGTGAGCTCAAAGGTTGTATGTGAGAATGATGAGGCTGTAGAATTAAATATGTTCATCATCCATTTTGACATGTTCTCCTCTTTGCTCTGCACTCACAGCCTACTGTAAGAACTCCATTGATGGTCAGTGGTACTGCTTTGATGACAGTGAGGTTTCACCAGTAGCCGACGATGACGTGTGTCAGCAGACGGCCTACATACTGTTCTACCAGCGGAGGACGGCGATCCCCTCGTGGTCGGCCAACAGCTCTGTTGCCGGTCAGTATTTATTTCCTTGTGTGTGTCTTATATTTGCTGCATTTAGAATTCCGGTCATTTTGCAGTGAAAAGTACTGTACTGTAAGCTTTGAAGCATGGGAACTATTCATGTAATTGAGATTTAATTAGAAGAAAGTGTCACTTTTTTCGAAGATTATTTTAATGTGTATGTACCTACCACACAAGTCACAACCTTTTGGACACATTGTCTTATTAGAGTTTTTATTGTCTTTTACGCAGGATCCACCAGTTCATCTCTGTGTGACCACTGGATCAACAGGTTACCTGGCAGTAGGCCTGCCAGCTTGGCCTCTGGAGCGTCATCTAGACGCACCTCTCTGGCATCACTGGCTGAGTCAGTCGAGTTTCCAGGAGAACGCAGTGAAGATGACGGTGAGGCTGAGATTGTTATTCTTTGTGATTACCCGCACATGAACTGCTGCTGTCTTTGCACTCATGTTTTCAGTTTCAGGTCACAGAACTAATAGAAGCATGAAGTTCAGAGTTTGCTGTAGAAAGTAAGAAAGCGGTGTGAATGTGTCACGTGTGACTGAGATGAGCGGGATGCCGTGCCTGACAGAGCTTCTTTTCTGCGGGAAGCCTCACATACCGAGTGGATCCAAATGGAGACAGATGTGGCTCGAGCTGCTGCTTGTGGTTAATATAAATGCAGGCTGTGTTTAACCCTCCAGAACACAGGGTCAGCATAGACCCCAAATATGTTGTCCAGGCAAACTGGTATTTACTACAGCTTTCACAGATCTCACTGTGGATGGAACCAGTTTTTTATTACTTACATGTTTTATTATATGTTTGAGTATCTTAACAGTGGTGAGGCTGCAACCAACTCAACACCCCTCGCCTTACCCCTCTCCTTCCAAGCATGCAGGACAGGGGTCCTCAACTACATTTGTCCAAGGGCTATGGAGGCCTGATGTTCAAATAAAAAGAAATAATAGATTTATTAAGGTCTAATTAGCCTGTTATTGTTTAATATTATCACTTTTTTACAAATTTGTCAATTTTATTAGTCTAAATCGCCTATGGTGGCCTTCAGGTAATATAAAAATGCAAAAGGTGCCCTCTAGAGGAAGTGTTTTGTTGTCTTTGTCTGTTCTGGGGCTATGGTAGAGACTGGGTGGGGCTCACACCCTTTATAGATATGAAGGGCTCATTCTGAGCTAACAAAAACACAATGATTCTTATTTCCTTGTTTTCAGGAGGCTTCTCTGTCCGCCCTTTTGTGAGGAGCATTCAGCGTCAGAGCTTGTCCTCCAGGTCGTCCATCGCTAGTCCTTTAGCCTTCAGCGACAGCGGGATAAAGCCTTCGTGGTCTCTCTCTGCGAAGCTGCACATGAGATCCAACTCGCCCTCACGTTTCTCCCTCGACTCCCGATGCTCTCCACCTCTAGAGAGGATAGGCGAAGCCTGCGATGACAAAGTTTCCACGTCGTGTTTTGGCAGCTACAGTAGACATGAGCGCTACTTTGGCAGCAGGTCTCCCCTGTCTATGATAGAGGGCAACTTGAGTGACCAGGACCACAATAAGAGGTTCCTAGACATGATGTACTGCAGGGCTCCCACTCCAGTGGAAAAGAAGAGCACCAAAAATGAGCCAACTGAAAACAACAACCAGATTACAGCTATAGACCAAAACATTCTATCCGCCCAAGCTACTCCCTCCAAAGAACAGAAACGTAAGAGCAGTATCGGAGGATTTGCCTCAAAGGCAGAAAGCACAGGCTCCACGAAGACTTCCAGCAAAGTGGAGCAAGAGAAAACCTCCAAAAAACGTTTGTGCTCAACCCACAAGACATCTGCTTCTGAGACGTCTTCCAGTACACCAGTGAAAGGCAAAAAGATGAGCAATACTAAAGAAAAGAGCGTAAATGCCAAGAAAAGCACCTCTACGCCCAGTGGAACTCCTTCCAAAACAAAGGAGGCAGCTCAGCCTGTAGAAACACCACTACATAAGCCATGCGTCCGCTCCACACCTCAGTCCTCAGCTTCTCCCTCACCAACGGCAAAGAAGAGTTCCAGCGTCAGTGAGAAAAGCTCCACGGGTAGTCGGAAAAAGCTGGTTGAAAGGAGCTTCAGCAGAGATTCTATGCACACTAGCCCCCTGGCCGACAGTCTCCGAGGCAGCTCGTTAGCCCGCTCTTCGCTGTCTCGGAGTGGGGAAAGCAACCGGCCTGAGAGGAGACTAATGAGGAGCTCCAGCAGCAGCTCTTCTGTCACTAGCCTGCGCTCACCCAGCGTGTCCACCAGAGACCTTCAGCGCAGCAGCAAACCTGAAGAAAAGGGGCTGTCTTTCTTCAAGAGCGCCCTCCGACAAAGGGAAAGCCGCCGGTCGGCTGATTTAGGAAAAAGCACCATGCTTGCCAAAAAGGCCTCAGAGAGGACATGCAAGCAGAATGGACAAGCCAAGGACCTTGATGGTGATAAGGGAAAGACAGGAGATGCTGTGTCTTCGCAGGCATCTTTAGACTCTCGTGGAGGTGAGACAAAGTCAGAGACAAAGGCGTCTTCCAAACCCCCCAGCTCTCTCAGTCGCACTCTATTAAACGTTGGCAAATCCAAGTCTTCCACTTCTGAAGTAAGTCTCAAGTCTCCCGCAAACGGGAAGAAGCCTCTTGAAAGGATGGCGTCTTCCCGAAAGCTGTCATCAAGCATGCAATCTCCTGCACGTACAACACAGAGGCCTCAATGATACATCCACAGTACATTGAACTCACATAATGCAGCTATTTTCTTTGTGCCTAAGTTTCAATGAGCACCAGATGTATTTGTAGAGACATTTTTTGATGTTGTGGGTTTTTTGTCTTCTTTACGCTGGCATCAGATGCAAATACTGGCTTTGAAGTTTGAATATTGACAGCCAGCTTTGAGTATTTTTAGCTCTGCTGGATAAAAGGTGGAGAACTGTGCATCATCTGCATATTGGAGTGTGGCCTGGTTTGCCGCCAGCTCTACTTTTTAAAGCAGTGCATGTTGTTTCTCTTTGAGCATTAGGTATGAATTTGGTGCTAGTGAGAAAGAGTACAGGGCGATGGCTTGACGCATTAGGTGTTTTCTGGCATAGAGGGTACATGAACATGCTGTATGCATTCAGCTGAACAGCGTATTTCTCCAATTATCTTTCCTTCGGATAAGAGGCTTGATGTATGTTTGCATCACTGCAGAGTTTCATTTGCTTGCAAAATATTGTGCTGGAAAAACCTGATTTAAAAAGCAGCAGCTTATACATTAAAAGAAATTAAGGGAGTAAGAAACATTTTAATCTTTTATGCACCAACAATGCATTAATGTCTTTAGAGAGACATCTTGATATTCCTCCAGTTTAGGATGGAAATAAACCGGCTATTGATGCTAAAAAAAAAAAGTATTTTAAGCCACACATCAGTGAGAACCGACCCATAGCATCAAAAATAGTCTCTGGATAAATACTGAAACTGAGTTGATGTGCTCACACACACACACACACACACACACACACACACACACACACACACACATACACACACACACAAAAGAGTTTCATTCTGAAATACTTGTGGCTAAGCGTTCGTGGTAGTTTTCATTGATTGTTTCAGTAAAACCTGCAATCTGTTTTCCAAACACTCTCCATACACCTCATGCATTGGCTAATAGGTTTACTATGAATGTCTAAAGCTAAAGCTATGGAGGAAAAGGCATTAGTAGACTGTACTGATTTCATGTTTCATGTCTCGAGAGTATTGAGTATTCATGTGTAGCTGAAAAGAGGAACGATTTTAAAGTGAGTGATCATGAACACTAAAGCAGCAGAAATGCAGAGGTGATAGAAGGCCTTGGACCAAAAGACAAAAGAATCTGAGATGAGAAAGAATCAGTTGGTACTCACATTGAGACAAGTTTTCCAATATTTTAAAACTTTATTTTTGTTTAATACTAGTACTTTTTCGATAGAAATGTATTTTATCAAGTTAGCGACTTTTTCTCAAAGGGATGGCGAGTTTTGGAATGAAACCCTTTAAAATCAAAGTATATAAATACATATATATATATATAATGTATGTGTCTGTACAGATATTGACAAAGTATATAGCATATAACCCATTTTTTCCTTTCCATGAGCAAGATGAAAATGATCTTAAGCGCCTTTCAATACTGCACATGGAGACAAATAACTGCCTTTGGCAACATTGTAGTCTACTACTGTATGCATCACTGAGTAGGAATGTTGGATGTTCGCACTTTGTACAGATAAAGTAGTTTTCTTTTACCCAGAACAGTCATATATATATATATATATATATATACACACTAACTTAACAATGTAATTATCTAATTTTTAATATGTTGTCTGTTCATGAGTTTGAGACATATCGTAAAGTATCGTCAACCGGCCTTAGACTTGAAAAGGTAAAAGGGTACGTTCATCTCAGCGTTTCAGGGGTCATTTTAAGAATTCACCTCTGTACTACACCTGGTGCTGTAACAGGCCGACGCTCCTCTGGCACTGATTTCTCTTAAACAAGCATGATTTCAAGTGCTGATGTTCAGAACTGTGACCGCACACTTCAGTGGACCAGAACCCTGTCGGCAGCATTTATCATAACCTGTGGTACCTCACTGGAGAAGATGATACGTGGCCATTTTTTTCTTCATCGGGCTGAAACAAAATATCGATTACGGGCTGTTTAATTAATCCTGGAACTACATTCATATTGCCTCTGAGCTGTTGTTGTCCAAATATGGATACGTGGGCTGAATTATGTCACACACTGCATGGTTGATTTCTTTTGCAGTCTAGTGATGGAAGCAGAGGCAGGATATGGTCAGCTGCTGTTTTCATGCTTGCTGGTCTCCTTTTGAACAATCAGCTTCATCACTGTAGAATTACCCCACCTGCAATTGCAATATTCATACTTTAGATACCAGCAGGGTGTGTTTTTAATGAATGAATGTGGTTATGCCATTAAAATCCGAGCATTAGTGAGTAGTTTTCACTTTAACCATTAACTTCATCTTTGAATTATAGATCCAGAGAATTTCTCTCAGCTGTTTCTCTGTAGCGTCGACCGGGTTTACATTGGTTCTCAGATGGTTTCAGAGGAAATACCACTCAATTTAAAGATTTATGTATGTTATTTAAATGGTCTGTGCGCAGTTGAGCACATCAGCAGCCTTCGTGTGCCTGGCTTGAAATGTCTGTGTCCAAATCGTACTCTTAGAGCAGCTGTTTCAGTGGTAATCTGCTGTGAAGAAACACAGCTGCGTCATGTTTTTCTGGCGACTTTCGCGAAATTTGGATGGCAAGTTGAGCGCTGCAGCTTGTTGTCAGAGGCGTCATTATTATTTATAACTCAAAGATTCACAACAAGCTGTTCACCAGTGCACTGTTGGCAAGTAAAATTGCTTTATGGTGACACTTTTCCCCAAAATTTTACCCAGCCATGTTTTATTTAAACAGCCATCTGTTGAGAATAATAGTCAGGCCACAGAAATGACAAAACACACGGCAAACGTAAATTATGTATTTGTTTACTACTACCTGCAGCTTTGTAAGTTTGCAAATACATGTCTCTCCTGAACTTGAAGCCAGAGCATCAAGTGTGACATTTTCAGTCAGTTTACCTGTTAAGTGATGAACATGAACAACAGTAAAATCCTCTAAGTATCCTCAGGATCTTCATCACTGGCACAGGCCGACCAGCAGCTCCGTCTCCCAAAACGCCATCAGAAAAAAGTCATGGCTGCTGCGCTCATTGACCATAGAAATAACATCCTGCTGTTTAAATGTGGTTTTCCTTTAGCTGCTCTTTTCTACTTTACATTGTGTAATCTTTTCAGGAACCTGTGCATGGCACTTTGGATCAAAGCAGGACAATTTTCTGTCATTTTGGCCTCCACCGTCTTGTTTGCCTGCTTTAAAGTCTGTAATTAAGTTGCAGTGGCTTGTGTGCATTTTAGAGCTGCATCATGTCATTACACTCGCACACGTGTTTGTCCATTCATCTGCTTGCTAAATAATAATTTTATTGGATTACATTTATGTCGCCACAATCCAGCGCATTAGGATGCGAGGCCCCTCACTTTTGAGATTTTTATTTCATTTTTGGGGTATTGTAAACAAGGATTAGTAGACGGTGTGAGTCATTATATACTTATATTTAAATAGGGCTCATAATGTGAGATCGTTTTGTATCAAACCAAACATTTTATGAGGCAATTTTTTTTTTTTTTTTTAATCTGACAGCTTCAGCCTGTTCCCTTGTTTTCCAACCATTTTCCAGTCTTTGTGTTCATAGCCTCCAAACTGCCTACATTACTCTTTTGTTCTTGAAAATGTAAGATTAGACGAGGCGAGCTGGTGGCAGTCGTAAAGAGGTCTGTTGTATATTGCTGAGCTGCTTTGAATGTCAGCAGTATCACATTATGTCACAGGAACCTTTTGAATCAGTGGCATCCAGTCATAAAAGAACTACTTTTCTTTAGTTTTATAATGCCGTCGTCAACGTGGTAGTGGTAGAGCAATAATCCAATAGTCATCCCATTCATCGGTTACTAATGAAGCTGCGGTTTGAAATACCAACAAGTGCACCATGGTTGAGCTTAAAAGGCCTTTGAAGACATACCTGTTGAAACAAGATGTCAAGAATCTGTAAAATTCAAGAGAAACGAATCAACATCTTTACAGAATAGACTTCCCTCTTCAGCTTGCTTCACTGCGGTCATCGTCTGTGTTTTATTTGTCGTCGATGTACAGAACTGAGAATGATTAAGGAATGCAGTATTGCATGAAAACGCTAATGCATGTATTTCATTAACTATGCAAGTAGAAGCAGAGCATGGCTGGTATATTCCATTGCTTAATTTGCACACCATTCCAATAGTTAGAAATGATAAATTACAGAATAGTTCATCTGTACAGTTCAAAGGATTAAACTTAAAAATCTTGCCTATATGAAAATCTATTTAATGCCATAATTGCTTTCAGCATTCGACCATTTAATGTTTATATATGTGTATTTTATTTTTTTTGGATTCTGCTGATCTGTGCTCTCTGGGTGCTCCTACCAAACCGGTAGGTTACTGTCTTTTTTTGTTTTTTTTTGACAAGATGTTGAATAATTACTGTTGTACACCAGCAGAGACAACACTATGGATGCGATCATCTTTATGTGGTTACTAAATAGCCTCATCTGTGTATGTTTGTATTGTGAAAAAGCCTTCCATTAATTCACTTCAGTGACAACAGTTTGTGATCCCCTGTTGAGATGTTCTCAGCTGCATCAAAGATGTGGTCCATGTCCAACATAAAGGCAACTCAGATACATAGAATAATATCGCTAAATGCAATAAAGAAAGGTAGCAGATTTGTAGTTTTATATTCCAGTATATAATGAATAATGACATTACAATGGAAATGTTCAGTTAGTACTTTTTGTAGCATTTATGCCGCATCACTCATTTCAGTTTTTTTATTCATTTCATTCATTTTTTTTTTATTGGGAACAGTTTCAGTAAACGAGCAGCAGCTTCCCAACATGCATTAAAGCAGCGACGCTATTTGTTCCTGATAACTGGTGAAGTGGGTGTAAAACATCACTCACTCTAATTGTTAAATTGCATATAGGCGTCCTTGCAGAAGTTAATTAAGATTAGAGAATCAATTCATCGAGTTATTGTCGTTGACGCAGCTGTTGTTGTTAAGCGAGTCACAAAAAGTTCCACTTCTCAAGGTGAAACCGTTAATTAATGCCATTATCTGCAACGTGTTTGTGCAGCCGCTTTACCACTGAATCAAAGTTGCAATAACCACTGAAATCCCCAGATCCTACATTTGAGCCACAGAGTTAAGAGTCTGCCGATACCGTGGCGCTACAGCTGTACAGCAGCGTGGACGCGACAGAACTCGCAGTCAGGAGCTTTGGCTTCATTCGTAGGCAGACGTTTGAGGCTTTTGAGGGCATTTTTCAGATGGAAACACTACAAACTGAGACTTTTCAGAAGCCTTAAGTAAAACAAATTGTAATGAGCAGTTTATATCTTTCTTTGGATGATACAGAAACCAAGGAGCTGTGTATTGAATGAATGTCATGAGTCTCATGTAGATGTTTTTAAGCTGACAAAGAACACTACAGTGCTGAATGCATAGCACATCTCCCCTTTGTCTTGTACTTATGATTTTTTTTTTAATGCATTCATTTTGTAAAATATCCTACGTCACACGCATTGAGACTTTTCTGTCATGTATCAAGGCTGTTTTACTGTATTCCTTCTTGTACCAGGTTCATGAGGTTCATATTGACATCTGCATTGTCTGAACTGGCCTCATGTTATTTTATTTTAGGGCCTCTGTTCTCTTCATTTTTTCTTACTTTGTAATCTATTTTTTTTTATAAATTGAGCAAAATGTTTTGACACTCAATAGTTTCAAGTTCATTAGACAATGTCAAAGTCTTCTATGTTAATTTATTTCTCTTTTGTTATAATGTTGCACTTTTAATGTTTTTTTTTTTTTAATTCTCCAAAAGGACAAATGTGTATATACTTTGTTGGTTTACCCATGCAAGATGCAAGTACAAAATGAAAAATCGGATTAAAAATACTGAAACAGTTCCAGTGGTGTGTCGTTATTGAGGATTGTTTGTGTAACTGTATTTGTTTCTACACTAGAGGGAGCTTTTCTCTAACAAATTGTCCCTCAGCAGGACTCCATACCTCTTGGATTTCACTGATTTATGAAGACTCACTGTGCAGCATTAAAAGGAAATTTAAGTAAAAATAGCATTCAAGTTAAACAATATTTTGTGCTTTACTTTCACAGCTTCATATGGATTTATATCAGAATAGCCTGTGAGCTCACCTTGAGTCAGTAATGAGTGTAACCGTTCACACTGGGCTGTTGTCAGATCTGCAGGACTGTCCACAGGCCGTCTCCGTAACACTGTTTGTGTTCCCACAGCTGACACATGTTGTACCGTCGCAGCATGAGACACATTTTGAAGGCAGTTTTATTTTTAATGTTCAAAGATCTTCCTTTTATCCAGTGTAGATCCTGTTGAGGTTGGCCGAGCGAGTGTATGAGGACACAAATCTGCCGCTCATTGTCTTGCCGCTGCAGAGACTGTGTATTATCAGAGACCTCAAGGCTGTGCGATACATGAGCGGCCCTAAATTTCTGGGCACGATCGTGATCGCTGCAGAGTATAGGTGGTGCAGGAGCTGGGATGTGCAGATGCAAGCATGTCTGAAGTTTATACTCAAAGACGGGCGGCCGCTTGTAGCAGCTTTGACTTTAACAGCAGGGAAAATGTCAGTTGTTCAGTTGAATTCAGTGAATGTTAGTCATGAGTCATATTTTTAAGAAACAGCAAGATTTGCAATTCATGTTCTTGGCTGGATCAAGATTAGATTCTGAGACTTGTTTATTACTTTTTGCCAAACATTCTTCACTAAATCTGATTCAATAGATTGACTTATTTCAACCAGGAGGGAAATAAAAAGTAATGAGGTGCACAGTCAAAAGCAGGTTCCTGGACTGTCTCTAACGACCAGCTTTAAGCCACTGTTGACTCTTTCATTGACTGATTTTTATGCCTCAAAATCAGAAAAGAAAAATGCTCCTGACAGTCATCAGTCCCACCAGTTACGTCTTTAAATGACTTACTTTGAAGCTGCAACCAGCAAATATTTGCCAGCTATGACTTAAATGTTGTTAGCTAAAGGAAATAACAGTACTGCAGTGTTAAAGTGAAAGTCCTACATTCAAAATGTTACAAAACTAAAAGTACAGAATTATCAGCGAAACGTACTCTAAGTATTAAAAGTAAAAGTACTCATTATGCAGAGAGTTAGATCATACATATTATATATGTATCTATTTAGTAGCATGTACTATAAGTAGTATTTTACTGCAGCAAATGTCATCTGTTTAGGCATTTGAATCTGTCATGTTTTATATGAAATTTCTCAATCTGCAAAGTAATGACTACAGCTGTCAGATAAATGGAGCATTTTCCCTCTAAAATGCAGCAGAGTTTAAGTATAAAGTGGCATAAAATGGAAATACTCCAAGTACAAATGCCTTACAACCGTACTGAAGTATAGTACTTGGGTAAATGTGCTTAGCTACTATCCACCACTGTTAATCAATATTATCAGTTAATTGATTGTTCAACTAGTCAGAATGTCATCGTCTCCCATCACCCAGTTAGTGTCCAGTTTCCAGTCACCTTAAAGCAGCTGTTAAAGAGTTGTTGTCTCTGCCCAAAGTTTGAAGTATTCTAATCCCACTCCTTCTGTGTCTGTCTGACTGTCATCAGCATGGTGGTTTATCTGGACAGCCAATCAGCTCTTGGCTGAAATCCACCTCGCGAATCATTTGAAATTTCCTGGTAAGCAGAAGGATGCCATTTACTCTTCTTTTAAATGGAGTCGAACCAGCATCTGACTCCTCTCTCATGATAATATCAGTCCCCCGCGGTACAGTGAAGTTACTTTAGCTATTCGCCTGTGGTTTTATCTCCTTTGTCCCCTCTTTTGACTCCACCCCAGAGAGTGCAGAAAAATCAATAACAATTGATTTTAGAAGGCAAGAAGAGGCGGTTGGAATTCAAGGGGAGAACCGGGGGAAGACAGAGACAGAGAGGTACTCGCCGAGAGGTGTGAGACCCTAAGCATAATATGCATGTGCTGGCACAGCTAAAGGTCACCAACATGAACCTGTCTGTAACAACAGATTATGAAGTGTCGAGGCCTCAGAGCTACTGAGGTCTCACATATAAGATAAGAACAGTGGCGGCTGTGAACAGTGACGCCGCCTCTTAACTCAAAGTCATTTTAATCCATAAAGAGGAAGGTGTTCTTGACTTGTCTTCCTACAGCAGGGCAGCTGATGATGACAAAGCCCATAATGACTGCAAGATCTAGCTGTTTTCGACATTCATTGTAAAATGGGAAATAATGCACCAAAGCCAAATCTGCTGCCCCACTATCAGCATTAATTTGTCATGTTCCTGCTTGTAGCAGCCAATTAGTCGTCTGTTTTCTGCTATCTGCTGCCGAGCTTCATTTCAGATTCACTTTCACACTGCTTGTTTGTTACCCCCCCCAGCACCACCCCACCATCACCCCAGACCGCTCAATCAACCTTCACAGCGTAATGTTCAAAGCAGGACAAGACAGCAACAGACTTTCACTACAGAGAGGAAGGGCTGTTTGATTTCTATTGCAGGATTCGTCCAGGTCCGGTGGGTCAGCGTTGCTGACAGCTTGGAGATTGACAGTTGAGATCTTTCCCAGGCGGAACACTGTTGGACAACATGAGCAGTGATCCAAGGCACCAGCAGAGAGGGGCGGAGGAGGGGGGAGGAGGCTGCGGATGTGGTGTATCCCTCGTGAAGTGTGTGTGTGTGTGTGTGTGTGTGGTCTTTTGGCTGAGGGCCATGTCCCCCTGTCATCAGGACTGCTGAATGGTACTCAGTACCTGCAGACTTAGATCCAAGCACCTGGGGACCCATCAATGGTTCACGATGAGAGAAATCTCAAAGAAAATGGGAACCTGTTTTTTTTTCTTTGCTTTTTTTTTGTTCCTTGTTTTCTTTATTGATTTTTTTTTATTATTCCCTGCTGTCATTTCCTTTTTTTCTTTATCTAGTGTTTCAGACAAAGCAAATACACCAAGATTAGCACTGAGAGAAGTCGTCACTCTTCCTGATTTTGATCAGAGCCATCCGAACGGTGAGTTGATTTTAATATAGATGTGCACACACATGGACGTCCAATCACAATGCTGTTACTGTGCTGGACAGATTTTTCTTCTTTTGTGAAAGTAACACGCTTATAAATAATTTGTTCTATCGCACAATAGCGATTGTAGAAGTTGATATTTGTCTGTTAGGGTCATGCTCCACTTTGTGTGTGTGTGTGTGTGTGTGTGTATGGGGGGGGGTGAGCAGGTGGAGAGGTGAGGTGCATCTGTTACAAGACATTAGTTTTTCATTTAGCTTGTTGCTGAAAGCGGAATTAATCACATACACAATATGTTCTCATAACATGAAATATTCCATCATTAGCACATATCCAAATATCAGTATGTGGAAGTATCTTAAATGCTTCATAGGGTGCAGAGGAATGCGTACGATCTCTTTTGGTTTTAGCACGGCTGTGAGTCCCAGGCATTTCACAGCAGTAGCATGCAGTGTGTATTAATTATGCCATTCTCTGTTGGTGTGGTTGAAGGATCAGACTCAGACAGGTTCTAATAACCATTTGATTTCCACCTTCAGCGTGCTTTCAGTTATTCCGATGACATATGAGTCTGTGTTTGGACACATTTCCATCAAGGCGGGATAAAACTTGCCTGAACCTGTCACTGAGCAGGTCAATACCTGGCTGCTACAGCTGCATATATGTACAGCATTTACGCATACATTTACAGAATACCAATGTAACATGAGGATTATGCGTGTGAACTTTCAGATTGGGGTATATTGCAAGCAGTATTGATGCTGAGTGGGTTATACTGTTGAAATAAAGGAAACTAAATAATAAAAAAGAAGCAGCATTTGTGAGATCTGTTCATGGTTTTTGGAGCATGAAGCAGATAATCAAATAGTGGGGGTAAAAAAAAGGGAAAATATAATCAAATGCCAGAGCAAAAAGATCAGAAGCAAGCCTGTCAAGAAAACCTCAACCTCATTTTTGAATATTTCAAGAGAGTAAAACCACATCATGGACTGAGATGGGTCCAGAGCTGGAAGTGACAAGTAACGCTGCTGAACTGAGGAAGCTAACAGAAATCTGGAAATGAACCCAGTGGGCTGTAAATGGGGATAATGGGCCAACCAGCTCTCCTACACCTGGTACGCTGCGCTCAAAAAGCTGCCAGACCGCACCTGAAGTCACCGTCTTGCAATTTCCAGCCATTACAGTTATTTGACCACCTGTTGGATGGTTTATGAAGAAAACAGTAGAGCTAAAACTGTCGAGGTAACGCACAAGTACACAAACACTGGCCTGCCAAGCATGACACAGTTTACAGATCGCATATCTCTGAATCATTGAACCTTTTCTAATGTGAGATAGCAGTTTAAAGCCTGATCCACGAAGTTGTGAATGCATGTATATCTACATTTTTGCAAAGAAAACGGCACTTCATGGGCTTAGAAACCTTGCGTGACTCTTTATGTTATGCCTTTCTACAAGAACAAAAGGCTTGAAGGAACCATCTTTTAAAAGGCTTCAGCGCTCATGAATCCTCTTTATCATGATCCATGGTTTCATGAGCACAGCAGCTAATAGGAATATAAAGCCAGATGCCCCATAAGCTGTTTCACCATTATTTATTTATGAATGAATATTCCTCAACTGCACTAATATGTCCCTGGGCTTACGGAAATGGTCTAAAGTATTTGTTAAGCTTGGCCCAGGATTCTTTATTACCTGACAAATCTCTAAAAGTAACACTTTATCATGTGGTTTTATTTCTTTTCCTTCTCAGCCCCCCATACAATCCTGAGAATCCTCTTAAATTGGGAAAAGCAGAATGTGACAGCGGATGGTAGTTGAGCCTGTGGAGGCACTCAGGTCCACATAAATGTTTTTTATTACTACTACCTGCATTATAAAAGCTGAAATAGAAATTTGACGGTACACAAACATTATTTATTGCATATGAAGGCAGCAATATCCCTGAGTCACTGATTCACTGATTTCAAAAAAGCTCGTTCCTTCAATAATAATGTCGCACTGAAACATGAAAGCATCTGCATTTCTTAATGACCCTGGTGTAAATGCTGTCTCTCCACTCACATATTTACATCCACAAACGTAATCTGGAGCACTGATGGGGAGTGAATTGGTACCTTAATACACTTTAAATGGGATTTATCATTTATTTCCTGAGGCACTATTTTTGAGGAGAGGAGCAGTGGGGCTGACAGAGAGATACATTTAAAGCTGCTTTACTTTACATAATAATCTCTAGTTTGTTTAATGTGGACGAAGACAGGAACACAGTGTCTCCTGTGTACCGAGTTGCGCTTATTTATGCTGTTATGATGTTCCCGTGCATCCTTGAAACCCTTCAATTATACACAACACACACTGGGGGAAACTCAGACTTAAACATTTGAAGCGCTGCCTCTGTTTTTCCCTTCATGTGTCATTTCTCCTGTGAAAGAAGGCTTTAGAAAATGAGAAGTGAACTACAGATTTCAGAGATATCGCAATGAGTCAAATTTTCCAGTCACCTAATGGCCTCGTGTCATGTTCCTGACAGGTTTGAAAAAAAAAAGAAAAAAAAAAAAGACATCCTTTCCGCTCTGCTAATTAACGCCCTATCACATTCCCCAGACTTCCCCTTTCACCAATGAGAATAGCAATGAACACAGCAGAATGAATTATAGATCGCACAATACTCTGAAGAATCATATGTGCACTTTGGTACACAGCGATTTTTGGTGGCCATTTAAAGGCGCTTTTAAGCAGCTTTCAGTACCCACAGAAACTGACTAATGAGTGTACTCACAGCGCTTTAATGAGTCAGCCAAGCGTCGGCTTTAACCAGAGCAGCACCCTTAACCAGAGCCCTGCTACTGCTGCTGTGTGTGCGTGAGTGTGCGTGTGCGTCTGTCAAGCTCTCTTCTTCAATTCCCACCAGTCTCTCGCTGTCCTTCCAAACAGCCTCTCTCAAGTCATAAGCATCGCCTTTGAGTTTCAGTTCTGCTATTTAAAGTGCAAATAGCATCCCTAATTTCACCTTCGCACCCAGCAGAAACTCTTGAGATATTGATCCTGAGATGAAAACGCAGTTAGCAGACACATGGTTCAAAACAAACATTTTGTCATCGGATGACATGAAACAGAATTACATATCGGAGATTCTTTTTCCAGGATATGGAAAATGCTCCTCCCTGGTGATAAGCAAAGCATTACTTCCCATTCTACAGATTTCTGACCTCAATATGACAGCTTTTATCGTCTCTATAGAGCTGGAGTGTCCTAAAGAGTTCATTTAGCTGTTGGAGTAAGAGATGAGATGAAGCCCTCAAGAGCCGGCGAACATTGGCTGCAGTTAGCTTCCTCATAAAGTAAGAAATGTCAGCCGTGACTCTGAGGCAAGCTCTTTAAGTCTACCTCTATAATTATGATGTAAGGAAACACATTAATGAATAAAATATGAAACTGTGCCTTGAGTATGTAAACTTGAAAACCCGTTGGCAACTCATGACGATCTTAAAACTCTTATTTTCATGCATTTTTAATTAGTGGTAAAATAAAGGGAAGAGGAAAGAAAACAGACCAAAATGAACTCCACAAAAAGTCTTTACATGTAATGCAGGGGCAATTTACAGCAATTTAGTGTGGCTGGAATCCAGCAGCCTCCCCGGGCCACCTCTTTTATTTTCATAGAAGACCCAGTGACAGTAATGAATCATAGTTAAGACCATACTGCAGTGTAAGCTTGCAGTTTATCAAACAGTCAGCAGCTCATTGCTTTTGATCCTTGGGAACGTCATTGTAATAGATTACAGTCCACCACGTTGATAGTTCTCTGACCGATCCTTCTCCGACATTCCTTCCCCTTCCACCTTTCAGACTTCATATTTCTTCCCGGGGAGCTCGGAGGAAAAACAACAACAAGCAAACAGACCTGAGGAGCCTGGCTTTGGAACGTGAATGCAATGACCTTGGCTCGTGTTATCCTCCTGAGTGCTGAGTTTCTGTGGCTGAAGGCAGGAATTTAATCATTGCATTCTTTTGTCTCTGAAGCAGGTTCACTGTGACATTCTGGTGAAGGACGAGATGTGTTTTGGAGAGAGTTATCAGCTCTTACACAGCAGCAGAACCCTTTCAGTTTCCCTCGACTGCATCGTTTATCATCAGATGACTGATACTTATATCTGCTGCTGACGTGGGGTCATTCTTCTTAATTCTGCACAACAATCGCCATTAATGCCAGAGCAGTGAGTCGATGGGGTTATGCTGTTGATTAGTGTGCACCATCAGGTTCGAGACTATGACAGCACCTGTTAAATCCTGGAAATATTGCATAGTCACACTTAAAAAGCAAGAAAATGTGATTGTTTATGATGAACAACACAAGAAGCTGCTGGGAGACTTCTGTAAATGTTAGGTGAGATGTTATCTGTAATCTCAAATTTAGGACATAGTAAAGTATAAAGTGAAGTATACTTGGAATATTTTTAATAATTCAACATGATTCCCTGTGTTTTTCAGCTCTATAGCTCATGGACACGGAGATTAGAACTCATACTTCAAATATGACTCTAGATTAATTAGCCTTAGATTAAAATGGGCATGAAAACAGTACCAAGGCGTGACCTCCACGTCCTCTGTCATCGCTGTTGTTCTCACTGCCAGCGCGTCTGTCAGTGTTTTCAAAATTTCAGTGACGGTGATAAATCACTGTCGGCCGTCCCGTGCAACTGCTTATTTGAGCAATTGGCACTCATGGCACTCCAAAGTGTGCAAATGGCTTTTTTGTCTCCTGTGTGCAATTTCCCCAAAATATAGGGCTTGGTCTGAGAGGCTCTTTCTGTGTGGAAGGAGGGTGGTTTAAGAGTGTGATTTTCGATTTATTTCGGGGATCTGCACAATACTTCATGAGCTCTAACCTTAAACTTGATGTGGCTGTGTTAGCTGACTAATCCTATACTGAAATTCTTATTATGAGCATATGACACGTTTACTCCATTCTCACCAGTTTTAACCAGCTGCTAATATCCTTCAAACCTAAACCAAGGTAGCTCTCACTTTAGGTTTGATCTACAGTACTTACTAATTTATCAGCTCTCCAAACAAATATCACAACAACAACAAAAACATACCTTTGGCAGATGCAGAAATCAGGCAGAAAACTACAGTTTGAAATCAGCAGGCTCATGACGTGCATGTGTGTCGGGCACTTGGCTGTCTGCAGTGATTTTAAGTGTCTCTCATGAATCTCTCTGAAGATACTGATGTTAAAAGTCAGCAACAGTTGGTGCTCCACTTAATATTTCATGTCTGTGACAGAAGAAAAATTATAGAAGGGTCAAAAACACTCATGAAAAGAACAAACAAACAAACAAATTATTTTAACTCTGATCAAATGTATTTTCATTGAATGTTAAATCTGATGTGTTTTCTGAGGAAGACATGGAAAACAATTCAGCATCTTATAGTTGACTCAGGTAGCGCACATACCACTGCTGATACAAGTAGCTTCATGATCCATTGAGTAACAGCAGGGATTTAACTCATATGGGTATTTTTTAAAACCTCATCTGAAACCAATAAGTATCCATGAGTACTCCGTACACATGGGGAAAAATGCATTAAAAATCTTCATCAGGTTGAATGATTAAAGCGAATACAACCGCTTGAAATGAGCACACCTGTGCTGTGTAATGCAAGCGCACTTGGGAAATGCAGTTACGAAGGTGCTTAGGAAGGATGCTAACTGAGTGAAATGACCGACAAGTATCAAAGAGGCAACAGTGATAAGAGCTGGTTAAATGATCTAAATGTGAAGGAAAGGTGCTTCAGTGCTTCTTTTCTCATCTCTTGATACGCTGGACCATCCTTTATGACAGGATTTCTTGCAGCTGCAACATTTAGAGAACAGCACCAGCGACCACAGTAGAGCCACGTCAAGAACATCTACTGTCACATGACGTAGCTTAGTGTAAGTGCAGCTGGACTCTCGCCGCTGTTCTCTTTTCTAACATCTTTCCTTGACCTCATGACCTTTTTCATTGAAGTCCAGGAAAAGTTTAGGAAGAGACATAAGATGTAGTCCTTTTTTACTGTTCAACCGCCCCCAAGATCTTGGATCCCATCTTGGAAGATGAACTGCATGTCCCATGTGCACTTGCAAGACATAGCGCAGCTGTTTGGTCCCGGTCTAACACAAAAAGTCCTGATGAAGTCAGAAACACAGCATGCTTGTTTCCAAATGGTTGCATTGCTCATAAACATGCAGATCCTTCTTTCTCCAAAACTGAATGTATTAAAATTGTATCAGGTTCTGGCATGTGTGAAATAGTTTCGGAGCATGTTGCAGCCACCAGCTGCCCATCATCCATCCCCGGTGAGAGAATCGCACACGGACATAATGTCTGACAAGCACAACACACAAAACTGCATGTTGAACAATGAGATCCTCATATTACATAACATGCCCGGTGCCACTCCTTCCCCTGCCCTCCGTCGGCGTTCTCAGCGTGAATTTTCCTCTGGTGATGTTCACAGTGGGAGACTGTGTGGTTGAACTGGTCCATGCTGGTCAAAACTTTTTCTCTAATAAATGGAGGGCCTTTGATGCTGATACTGTATGGCTGCAAAGATATATATATATATAAAATGTGTGGAGCTGTGAGGGCACATAAAACAGAAATAATATACTTGTACTCTTCATATTTCAGTGCTGCTGCTGGTCAAGTGGCATTGTCACAGTGACAACAATTAAATAGTGTTGTTGACAAAAAACAGTTTTGTGTCCAAGCGGCTAGAAGATCATTCCCTGCTTTCTGTATAACATCAGCTTAAATGCTTAAAATCTGACTTTAAAGAACATGAAAAATACGCAGTTAATCCTGTTGTGCAATGTGATGCAAGACTTGCGACAGTTATCTTAAAACTTCAGCTGCTAAAACTTTAATACAACAGTCAAACTAAAGACAAAGATAAAGTGAAGTTATGTTTCAATTAAATTAAATTTTTCTACTGTAACACAGACAGAAAGGCTCTGACTGAACTGTTCACCCGATCACTGGCCAGTGATGGAAAGCAGCTGATTAAGTACTACACTGAAGTATAATTTTGATGCTTGCGATTTTTCTCCATAAGATTTATTTGACTGCTGCAGCTGCTGTTTACTTTGCAGAGCAAGAGTTTAAATCCAAAACATAACATCAGATCAAACCAGAGACTATTCTGACGATCTAGTAGTGTGTTAAATCCATTGATCGTACAGTCAATGAAAAGCCAGAAAACTGTATAAAATTTCCATCCCAGTTTTCCAGAGTCCAAGGTGAGCTCTTCACATATCTTATTTAGTCTGACCAGTTAAAAACCCCAAAGATATTCAGCTTATAATGATGTTAAACAGCAAACCCTCACAATGGAAAAGCTGGCATCTTAAATGTAATTACTCTTCTGTTGATCAGCTAATAAATTAATTAGCTAATTGTTGCAGCTCTATGTTAAACCATGTTAAACAGTATATAGAGTAGCTCCTGCTACCAGCTACAGCATTTAAAGGCATTAATAGTAACAATATAATAATATAATTGTAACAGAGAAATACTCCATGGGGCCATTCTGCATAAATAAATACATTTATTAAGTCTGAATGCGGGACTTGAATTTATTAATGGACTAGTTTTACAGTTTGGTAGTATTGCTATTTTTACTTAAAGCAGCTAAAATAGATTTTTTTTCTCCCAGCGTATCTAATGACAGTTTGAAAACAACATGTCAATGTGAAAGGCATCCCTCCTCTCAGCTTTACAGAGCTTTAAAATGAGTTTCAGCTCATTGTTTATCCGTCCGGCCACAAATTCATTGTATTGGTTCACTCTCACTGCTCTCATAGTGTCATTTTTGCCTTTATCTCTAACCAGACAGACACAGTTAGAGACAGGAGGAGTTGGTGGAGACCAAAACAGAGTTTAAAGACTTGGACTTATTGGACTTACACGCACCAGGTGGCCAGAAACACAACTCCAAACACATAATAATGCTGCTCTGTGACTGGATCTGTAAATAAGCAACTTTTTGCTCACAAGTTCAACGTATCAGCGCAGAAAGTTGATGATATATTAATGCAGTGTTCACAGCTTGTGGCCAAAAGAATCAGAGTACTTCTTCCATCTCTATAGCTGACACAGCTAAGTGGTGCATATTTCCAGCATGAGCAAGAATTACTTAGTCCAAGACTCCGATAGTCTGCACACCGTATTGTATCAGGCTTCCAGATGTGCATCACACACAGAGGTGTATTGTCTGACTGATGGTAGCGACTGATTAGAAAGATAAGAAGAATTCAACCCCAGCTGACATGCAATAAAAGTGGCTTTAATCAGTGTCATCATATCCTGAGACCCCTCTGCAAGGTATTATCCAGCCCACAGAAAACATCGTGACAGTCAATCCCACACCTGCTGTGCTCAGCATAAGGATATGTGAGTGCAATCTAAAAAGTGTTCCACTAACTGAGACAGAGCATCTACAGAGCCCTGTTCCTGGGAGCATATAATTTCCCATTTCAGCATATTGGCTTGTTCTGTAATTAATCTTAATTTAGGGGCAGGGAGTGGCAGGGGAGGGTGTTATATGGAGGCTTCAGAGACTGGTCTCCTGTCAGATTGGACCTATAATCCAGTCTTTTAATAATGAAGAAAAGAGGGAATTGATCACAATCGATTGTGATTGAGGAAAGCCGAAGAGGCTGCAGGAACGATTCATCCTGGTGTATGCAAAAGTGTAAATAAATGTAAGATATTCTGCTTGCCGACTGTTCTGATAGGCTATCTAACTCCAAAGGCAATGATCAGAAACCCTTATTTAGTGTTTTTCCGTTAAGTCATAAATCACTTCTGGTCTTATTATATTGTTTCCCAAAAGAAAACAGACAAGTGAATCGGAAACAGAGGCGCACGCTCACTCCTTTATGATTATGACGACAGCTAAGGCGCCAAATGGCAATATTTTCATTATCATACACAGACACAAAAAATGATCCTGCAATGACGGGAGTGTGGCTTTAAGGAGAAATGTTCCAGCCATGCTCCTTTAATCAGGTTTGTATTCATGTACAGTCTTTAACAGAAAAGCAGATGTTTGTGTCATTTTTAATTAACCATATTATAGCATTTAATACCACATCACAGTGTAAATATCGGAGCAGACAGATGGATGTATTTGAAATGTAAACTCTGTTATTGAGATGAGATGAAGCGCGTGGAGGTCAGTGTGGGCTGCTGGGACCGATATGGCCTTACATGGTAATACGGTATCTATTTTCTGTTCACACAGCGGCAGAATAGATGAATGTAGCATGAAATATGGCTCGGAGCTCGGGGGTTGAAGTCGAACTGGTGTTTATGTTTAATTGCGGCAATTTATTTATTTAAATCCGTTAAAGAACACAATCTGCTGTATAGGATTTACCGGCAGGTACTTTAATGACCTCCATCTTGGACTGAAGAAGAATGCTAATGAGAGCGAGACGATAAACACACTGAAACCACTGAGCAGTCTTCAAAACAGTTTTCAAACATTAGGAAGGACTGCAGGGACCTTTTTTTCAAACTCAAACTGGGAATCAGCTGCTCAGTATTAATCCAGTTTTAGGCTAGATCCTCCTGCTCCACTACGCAGAATAATGAATGCCTTTTTAATATTACAAAGATTATTAGGCTGATCCTTTCACAAGACAGCAGCTGGTTATTCTGAGACATCTACCACAGTCTCAGGTTCAAGCTGAAAATCCCTGTGACATGTTTAAAATATCAAGTAGCTCAACACTTGCAGTAATTGTGCATATTTGCATTGATAGACTTGCTGTTATTTCACTTGGGTGATATGCAGGATACGTCGTGTGGGAGATATTAACTTCTCCACTCGCTCTATCTCTTTCTGTCTCTCCGCCAGCCCTCCCTCTCTATCTCTTCCTCTTCCTCCTCCCTTCATCTCTCATCTGCAGTTCTCGGCTGATCTGCCACCATCTTTAAAGACGCTCTGGATCTCTGAGAATATTCCTCGCTCAGCAGCTATGGATGAACTGATCCTCACACTCTGCTGCTGTATAGGGGACAGGAGCGCATGTGAGACACCTACAGTTTCACCCAAACACTCTCCCTTGGTATATGACAGATTTATAAAACACTACACCTCAGCAGCAAAAAAAAGGCTCACCAGATAATAAAAAAAACACCATTTCCCCTGTGAGGGTGGGGGTTTAGATGAGCAAACCTTTGTTTTCTGTAACAGAAAAGGCAGAGAGACTTTATTTCAGTTACCGTGAACTGAGAGGCGACATGTCTGCTTTTATTTGCCCAAACATTGGTAACACACAAGCCTGAATACTCACAAAGATCTGATGTAAGGCAATCCAAACAAGATAGGCCCTTTCTTCTAATCAGAGTCTTGATTGTTATTGATCTTCTCTCCTTTCGGCAAACAGAGGTTCGGGAGTATTTTTATCATTTCACAGTGAAAGAGCTTCTATCCTCTGACTGTTTTGGTTCAGCAGAAGCAATTTGATTATTTTCTGGAGGCAGTGATTTGCCTTCTGATTGGTTTGTATGTAGTAAAAGCAGGCATAAATACAAGTTTACACAGCTGCGGGTTTATCTAAGTGATGCACATCATCATACTCAATAATGAATAAGGAGAGCAGCCAGTTTGGACGAGGCTGTGATGTGAATTAGAAGCTGCTGTAAATCTTTTTTATCTGCCAAGCTGGAGGGGGTTTGCTGTACCATCAGGGAAGTTTTACAGCCCATTGATACGGCCTATATTGTTTAAAATGTGTCTTTGTTTGAGCTCCTTCCTCGCAAGCCAGACTGCAGAGGTGTCTTTAAATATTCTCAGGATGTGTTCTTTATTTTGAAATCACACTTTTTTAACAGGACAGTTGGCCGATGTGTTGCATCCCCGGCTTCGTAAAGACGACGATCATTAGAGGTAATGACAATGAATCAGTTTCTGGCCGCGGTGAGAAGCAGACTGTATAGTCTGCAAACGTATAGTCAGCAATTAGTCAGTCTTGCAGTGTTTTACAGGGATATGTAACATCCCTCTGCACATGCTTCTGGACATCAAACAAGCTGGTTTATACGTCTAATAAATTATACAAGGCATGATGCTGCTCCTCGTGGTCAGTTCAAACAAATCTTCTATACAATACGCTGCTCTCATCCCTTTATAATAAGACATGAACTTTTGATGAAAAATCAATGAAAAGGCAACCTGCCTCCTCATATAAGACTGTGCCTCAGTGTCTTGATTCATGTTTGTTTTTAGTTTCAATCTGACAGGGCTGAGGTGAGGATACGCTCGGCGGTTTGAGGGCAGTGGCCCCTCCGCCTTCGCTCCACGTCGCGTCAGAAGAACAGCGTGTCACTTGGACATGTTATTTACCAGACTGTTGCCGTTCTTTAACGCTACACTAGAGCGAGACATCCCGTGGAAGAAAGGAGTGTTTTCTCATCTTCTGCACTCCTAAAAAGAGACGTGATGCCTGTCAAGCATCACACCAGGCTTTTACAAAACAACACAAGAAATAGCTCCTGCTTGTTTCTGCTGCAGCCTTTAATTTTAGGTAATGAGACTTTATTGTCAAACCACTCACAGCGCCTCCAGCCACACAGGTTAATCTGTACTAATTGCTGTAACTGGATACCAAAGTGAAACATTGCACTCATAATCAGAATTGTAATAATGATGTTTGTGACGTGCATGCAGTGTTTTCACCACCTCTGACTACCGCAGTGTGTGAGTGGGAATGGTCTGCCCACATAGCCTGAAGCAGCAGTCAAAGAATTTCACTTTCATTGGTTTCAATGAGGGCTCATGCCTCATTTTAGTGCCTCTGCAACCAGGAGGCGGTGGAGAAAAGGCGACGCTTGATTCCTTTGCATTAACTCTCAGGCAGATACTTGAACTCTAAATGACTGTCCTCCTAGTTAGCAATTAGAAGCAGCATACAATGATTTAATAAATGGATTATAGCACATTTTTTTTAAGTCTTTTATATTAAATCTTAATCTGAAGTATCTGTCAATAATTGTAAGTTCTCCTATGAGGATGTATTTTATATGATAACTGTGTTTTACTACATTGTCGTTCTAATTATCTGTTTATAGGTGGTGTTATAGCTGTTAACAAATCAACTGAAAAAATGACTTATATCTACTTCCAGTTACATTAAAGTGTGCTACAAACCATTAAATGTATATATATTGCCCACAGAGCTGATACTGGGAATTAAAGTGTCACCATTATTTCAAACTTCTGGTCAAATGAAGAGCAGTAAATTATATTTTACAGCACTTATGGTTTAGTATCTCATTAATAATGGAACTATTCCATGCTTTGCTCATTCGCAACCTTGTCTGTTTAGTATGTGATTCGAGATTAAATAAAGTGAAAATACATGTGTACTAATGAAGATAAAACAGTTTCGAGGCCCATTTGCTGTATAGTAATTTGCAAAAGACTCACCGAGTGGGAGGTTAATTGGGGAATTTAAGATCTCCCTTGAATTAGATGCAACTATGAAGCTAGGAATGCTTCAGTGTTGCTCATTTTGCTGGGCGATTAAGCTCAATCATGACTGGTAGCGTCTGGAAATCGTGCAAGGATGAATGTAGTTTGATAGAAGGCAATAATTGCAATGATAAAATATTTATCATTATTATTAGTAGCATCAGCAGATTTCTTCTTCACTGGTGGAAAAACAAGCTCAGACTGGATTTCTTTGAAGAAACTGACCTTGGATGTTGAATTTCCATGAGCTTCCTGCAACATTTACATTTGTAGAATGATAGACGTTTGACGTGGATGATTATTTTCCTCTCTTAAGTGTCTGCCCACCATTCGTGGATTGGAGATTATTAGTATGGGGGTTCAGTATCAGTATCACTGCCACTTTTTGTGCTCTCAGACCCATGTGAGGCCACACGGCGCATAATAAAGCATCCCGTGTACTACTCTCACATCCTCGCAGCACTATCTGTCCTCTCAGCCTCTGGATTCCTCGCCGTGGGAGTCGGCAGCACTCCCTCCTCTGAGCAGGAAGTGATTTCGGTGCGGATACACTGGTTGAAAAGAAAAAAAAAACCACACACACAAAAAAACAACTAACACATAAATTCATCGCACACGCTGCAAGTCACACCACTTGTGCAATCAGAAGTGTGAAAGCAGTACAAATGAGCAGCTTGTGTGTGGCTGGTGTGCAGTCAGGGAGCTGCTATCTGATTCCCACAGCAGAGCCTTCTGATTGTTCCTCCAGGCCAGTTTGTGTGACACATAAATATTCAATTACCCTCAGATTAGCATCCTCCTCACCAGATCTGCATCCACCAGAAAGGACCAGTCAACTCTATTTCTCTTTGCGTTCAGAAAGTACGAGTGCTTTTGTGTTCAGGGGTCCGAAATCCAGCTCCGGTATTGATTTATCACTCAGTTCCGTAATTGAGCTATATGATAAGCCACGGTTGAGTATTTTGGCTAAAACTTGCATGAAACTTGAGACATTTTCATTCACACCAACTAGAGTGAGGGTTTGGCGCACAGACCGTGGAGTGGGTTTACAACTCCTCCAGCCTGTCCGATTTTCTGTAAGTTGAATAGTGATGATAAAGCTGTCAGGGAGTTTGCAAGAAGCTCTTTGTGCTCTGGACATGAGGCGACTCGAGGTTCTGGCTCAACAGAGGCTGCCTGGTTTCTTCAGCCTCCAAACGAAACGCAAGTCAATGTCAGAAAGGGCACAAAGTCTGCTGGCTGACCTCAGTGACCTGTGGAGGAACTTGAGATCTTCTCTGGACTGAAGTGAAGTCTGACCCTGACTTGAAACTCTTTCTGAAGATATAACTCACTCACTCAGCCCAGATGATGGAGAACACTCCATCATCTGCAAGCAGGTAGTGCACAGAGGTTACTAATGGGATTTAAGTAAAGAAAAAAAACATAGCTGGACTGGACAGAAGCCCATGAGAGACAATTTTAAGTTAATGTCGACTTCATTAGGTTTGACCACACTGTCCTCATGCTATATTAACAAACTTATCAGGGTTACATTTATATTCTCAATTTATAATCAATTGGCCTCTAAATACACAAGTATGCAACATAATATGTTCAAAAGAAGATTCATATATTTAAAAATCAAATCTGACCAGAGACAATGACAGATCCAAGCAGTGATGGAGTTAAAGGACTCACACCGATATTTCCTCTCTCACAGTGCACTGAAATAACTTACCCAACGTCACACTCTCACCTTCACAGTTTGGTGTGACAGATTGAACCCTCTTTCTTCCTGTAGTTGAAATAAGCACACACTTGTAAATGTTAATTAGATCTGCAGAGAAGTGAGGGGCGTGTTCCTCCTACAATAGTCTCAAAGTGCTCAAACGCTGTCGCTCAGTCTCTCAGCAGCACGCGCACATTAAGAGTTTTAATTGCAGGTTTTAACCAGAAGAAGCGTTTTGTTGGTACAGGAGCTCTGTGTATGAACGCATGTCTGCTGAGGCTTTTTAATGTAATTATTGCACAAACACGTCTATCAGGCATTTATATTGCTGAGTTGCCTGAGCGAGGATCAGTATGTCCGTATGTAAGAGGATTTTAAAAACACAAATTGTTCCAAAAGCTTGACTTGATTCTAAATGCATGGATTTCAGTGTCGCAGACCTGTAAGCTTATACATACAAATAAAGCTGTCACCTCTACTGCCTTCCAGCACTGCCAGTGTTGCCAAGTGTCCATCTGACTGATTTAATCCACAGAGTGTCTGGAACTCACTGCTACTGTACAGGAAATGGTGGGAAAACAGTCCCAGCAGATTCTGCACTGTACTATCATGGGACGGGTGAGTTATTTGCATGTTTCTTGGCATTGATATTACAATCACACACTTCATGGCACGTTGTTTGAAATGTTTCTTAGGGAAGCCTGAAGCATAAATATTCTTTGAGCACAAAGATCAATTGTCCAATGATCAAAAACTACAGTGCTGCACTGATTCACTTTGAAGTTTAAGGCAGTTCTGCTGAAGGCTCCTGATTTCAAACATTGCTGATTCAGTGACATCTCATAACCCCTGCAGTGCATTATCACGCTCTAATCTATTTTGAATAATACAAAGAAGTACAAGGACGGCATCTTACAAACACTGCGCTGTTTGTCCTCGTATGCAGTAGTTATTTTTTGATGCCAGTGATAAAAAATAATGCATGCATTTCATGTTTGTGTTCCAGGTTTAATCGCGCCATCGTTATAGACAACCCCTGCTGTCTAACCCGCTGGTAAAAAGTTTCCATTTGAACCAAAATTTCTTTTTTTCCAAATCAAGTTAATGAGTTAGATTAACAAACTTGCTTTGAAATTGATTAAAAAAACTTTAAGTTGGTTAACTCTTTTTTCAGTGTGTGTGATGTGCTTGAGTGCACAGAAAAAAATATCCTAATTACGCTGTGTCCAACATGCCAGGCAATGCTGCAGCTGATAAAGGTTGACAGGCTCCTTCCGGTGTCACTATTCTCATTATGAATATCCGCTAAATGGCCAAAACATTAAAGTTTGTGTCATTCAAATGTCGGTATTTTTCGTAACACTTTGCAAACTAATTCTGTTATGATTTCACTCGCCTGTGTCTCGCCTTTCAGGCAGTGTTGGCGTGATGTTTGTAAATGAAATGTCAGCCTTCAGTGTCATCATTAACGCACGTTAGCATCCTCGCGACTGGGAAGTAGACAGTTGACAGACGTGCTTTAGAAAACGGCTTTTCATGAAACTGTTAATCAGGACTTTGACGTTTGAAAAAATCCTCCCTGAAATAAAAACATTTTGGTTACCGGCTGTCTGTTTGCTCGGCTGCAGAAACCTCAGGGAATCGCACCAAAGCTACCAGCATGATCAGATACCGCAGCGCTCCAGACACTGGTGAACTCAGGGGAGTGGAGAAAACGTGATGCAATGCACTAATCGGTGCCCTGAAACTGCAGATAACGCGATGCAGTGACCTCTAGGTTGCCCTTCAAGTAAAGCGTGAAGCAGTGCCTTATAGGCTGCCTGCATGCTAGAAGTTTACTTGTCTCGAAATGATTGAATAGTTAATATTTCCCTGCATATTTGTAGTATTTTGCCCTGCAATCGACTGCCGACAGGTTCAGGGTGTACCCCGCCTCTTGCCCGTTGACAGCTGGGATAGGCTCCAGCCCACCCCAACCCCGAAAGGGATAGTCGGGGTATAGAAAATGGATGGATGGATGGATTTTTAGTATTAACCACGGTTTGCAACTGGCTCACCATAAATGCGTCACAAAGTTCTGCGTGCTGGCGCCCTTTTTGTTTTTTTTTTCCACCCCCGTCTGAATCCACCACTGACTGCATAGAACTATGCAAAATGTGCTTTTTATGTTTTTGGTGAACAGAATCTCCAAATGACGCCTTGTCTCAAGGGATGCTTCTCATGGTTTATTTGACTGCGTGCTGAAGAATGACAATGTCAGCGTTTCAGTTTGTAACACCTCATTATACTGAGTTTAAACTTGGTGTGTTATCTGTGACTGAGTTGGCAGGCCAGCTCGAGGTCACCAAACGGCAAAATTACACACTCAGCCCTTTTAAAAAGTAGGATAAGACAGAACATTACAGTGTGAAATATGGTTTATTCAGGCTTTAAGACCTGTGTTTTGTAATAATCTGTACCAAACTGAGTCTCAGAGCTGAATTGCAGTTCCTGCTGTCTTTAACATGGTCTCTCTTTGGACGCTCCTCAGGTCCACCATGCAGTAATATGTGTGACCTTTACATGATGAACCACGTGGGGCCACCGCTCTGACATATCGTTTTGTCTTGGGAGTCTTTGGCAAAGAGGCTCAACTCTCCTCAAGTGCAAGAAAGCATGACAGAGTTCTGGGGTTTTTGAAAGGCCACTATCCATTTTCAGAACATTTAACAAGCAGCTAGGACACAGTGTTTTCTTGGCCCCATACATCACACCTGTCCACCCACATCATCCCTCCTTATTTGCTCTTTCTTTGTTTGAAAAAACTGAAAACGTCTTTTATGTCTGTGCTTGGTTCCAGTTTCTTTTGTCGCACCTCTTTCTAATGCGCTTCTTCAATGTTCTGTTATCCCTTACATACTGTTCATATTCTGTGTCTTCACAGTACGGTCCGGGTCAGTTCTGACTCAGCCCAAGAATCCTATCACAAGTGTCTATACCGAATTTTGAACCACAGATCTATTCAGAATTTATAAATAGCCCATCTGACATTAACAAATGGGTGATTAATCCTTGATTAGCTTCTCAGAGAGCGGGAGAGTGTATATTTTAGGGGTTTTTTTTTGGAAAAAACATCTAGTATCACACAAAATTATGTCCCACCTATTTTACCAAAGACATGAAAAACACAACAGCCATAATGATTTCAATATGTTTCATGAAAACTGAGAATAGGAAGAACATTTTGGGAACTGTGGGCTTTATTATACAACCATTTATGACATTACAAACATCAAACACCGTCCTCACTGCTGCATCATAAAACAATCCTCATATACCTACTCCTATATCTAATTGTAACATTAAGACTTCACATTTCACAAACAAGACAAAAAACATATTAACCAGTTGCAAACTAGTCTTTGCGTTCAAAACAGTCCCCCCTAAATCCACCAGTTTCCTTGCTTTCGATACATTTGGGTCAATTTAACCCTGAACAGCTTCAATGTACAAAAATTTTGTGGCACAATTCTGAGATATTTAAATACTTAGATTTTTGCGAATTTTGGGTCACAGTAGGCAAAGTCATCAAATAATCAAAATAATACAAATGAGCTCTCCTCCCATTGGTAAACGGTGCCGTATCAGAGCAGCTTCAGGAGTGATTCCAGGTTTTATTCCTCCAGAAGCTTTGGCTCTGCTCCCGGCTCTCTCCTCCACAGCTCCCAGGCACAGCAGCTGTCTGCAAACTCCTGCAAAGTCCTGCAGCACGTGCTAATTCTTCGCCCGAGTTGAAATTTTTTGTGTTACGTAGCACGTGAATTTGTGCTAATATATGTAAAAATATGCTTTGAATTTGGTCTGAACACCACGTTCAGCTCACAGATGAGCACGCTGCAGCTTAATCCGTACGAAGGCTGAAGTGTAAAAATGACATGTGGCGGTTTCACAGGGAGAAATGCGCAGGACTGCTGCAGAATCTGGAGATGGTATATGATGAAATTCATGTTGGATACTTTCCTGGACAATACTCCAGGGAGTCCTTGGCACAGCAAAGAAAAAATAAAACCTTGTCGTTGAAGGTTGGGGTAAGATTGTGCTTGTGGCTTAAAATAAGTAAACATTAACTGTTAACCACCCAACAACCACAGCCTTGCTCTCCGCCTCCCAGCATAAGGGACCCTCTGCTTCCTGCATTGGCAGCAGCATCACACCATCATATTCTCAACCTGATGTTTGTTATTGTTTCTCTTGTTATTCTCTGTTTCTCTTTCTGCCAGCATTATGCACATGAATATAAGTTTGCTCAACTAGCCTGCTCACTTTTAATTCATGCTAGAACTTGCAGCTACACAGGTATTTAAAATAATCCATGCTTGTCTCTGCTTCACTATGATATGATAATGTAACTCTGCCAAAAAGCCAGATTTAGACAAAAACAAGATCCAAGCTCAAATGATTCGCTTAAAGTTTATTTTCATACCAAAATAACTTTAACCGGGATCAATGCCTTTCTGAAAAGATTTGAGACTTACTTTTTAAGTAAGTAGGAGAAACAAACCTTGCATACCATAAAATCTCTGGAAAGTATCTGACAGTAAAAACAATTATGCGATTTGTGCTTTAATGACCTAAAACAGGACAAAAACTCCTGCGTAGGTCCTTGAATTTTGAAGTGCCATCAGAATATTCTTCTGTTCTGATTCTTGCTGCCAGCTGCAGCGCACAAGTCATTTATTTTGAGTGAGAGAAAAACACATTCAGAAACCTTCAGCTTCAGCTCCTCGAAGAAGTGTGGAAGCGTCGGCGTGTCTAAAAGAAAAAGACATTCCCTTCAAAGTCAAACGATGATCTCGGTCTTTGTCAAAGCACCAGCACGACTTCAAGAAAGCAGGAAAAAATATTAGTAAAAAAAAATCTGCAGAAAATACAATTGCACGTACTTGTACTTGACACTTTTGTGTTAAGTCATCACTGAAAATCCACACAAGCACACGGTAACATAATAATCTCTTTCACAGTCTCAGTGCCAGGCTGCAGCTCTATCCTGTAGGATGTTTTCTGTCTCTTTCTCTATAATATTTGTTTACTGTGGAGTTCAGAAAGGTCTCTATCAGAGCTCGGCTTTTCACTGAACACGTCCTAAAATAATAATTACAGCCTGAACTTTGATCTCAGAGCCGTTTCATCACGCCCTCTGAAGATGAAAACGTACCAGTGTCCGAATCTTATGGCCCTTGATATGACATGCTTCCCATGGTTCTCTCGCTGTCTGTACATTATAAAGCAAAGCCGTTTAACTGAATTGGTTCAGACAGAATACTGTTGATAGACCAGTTTTAATGATTCAGTAGTCAAACAGCTTTGATGCTGCAAGACACAAAGGCTGACAATTCCAGTGGAGCTCACTGTAAGTCCCAGTTATGTCAGCAAACATTAATAATCCTCTTACATTTTGAACCCGTGTAGTGCAACTTGTCATGCATTTCAGATTGATTCTTTTGTTGCCTTCCTATAGCTTTAAAGGGTTTCTGCCAACCACAAGCCATTAAGCTGTTCCCATTTTACAGGCCGACAGAGCAGATGAGCCTTATTACGTCTTTTACCTTTTTTCTCAGATTGCGAGGGTGTTTATGAAGTCATTCTGATGTAAATTACTGTACTGCCACAAGAAGAGAGCCGTTCCAAGGTAAGTGTTCAGTGATTTTCTCTAATTTACCAAGAAGATGACAGGCTGGGAGAGTGTTGCTTAAAGGTGCATTAACACACCATTTTCAGCTGTTGTCTCTCCCCGCACGTCCCTTTGAAAGATGTGAAAATGAGCCATGTGTCTACGGTATGACGACAGATCACCCATCTTTTCTTTGGAGTGGTAACACATATTTGATATTAAAAGCGGTAAAAGATATTCTGTAAAATCAAAGATTGTGTCATGAGCGGAAATGTAACGCAGTGGAAATTCCAGCCAGAGAGCCAATGCAGGACTTCATTCAAGAAACACTGAGAATAAACACTGGATTAATCTCATTCCCTCTTAGAGCCAGTAGATCCTTGCTGACAGCTCAAAATGTCATTTAGTGTTGCTGCACTCTTTAAGGTGCAGAACAACCATCTTCTGTTATGATCAACACAACAGAAATGCACAACACAGACTCAGTTTTGAATGGATGAGAAAAGGTTTGCAGACTGGGTTTCCAGGCAATGAAGGGGAAAAGTCTGGAAGGTGAGGGGGGAGCGGCAGAGGGAAGCTGGCGAAGCAAGCAAGAATGAAGGCTGGATCTGAGTGGGGCTAATGAAGCTAGCTTGGAAGCTAGTAGACTAGGTAGCTGACATGTATGCTGGCATGTAGTAATAATGTGACACAGGGAGACAAAGCTAGAGACAAACCAGAAAATACAGGAGAGACAAGCTGGAGCTGTGATTTACCACAAAGGCTGAAACAGTGATCAGGTGATGAAGCGGGGCTGATATACTGCTGAGGAGATGAGTTGATGGATTGCAGGTGTGCAGATTGGCACAGGTGTGTCTGCTGAGCAGCAATCAGGGGGCAGGGAAAGTGAGAGAGCGCACACACACACACACACGCACACAGTCATGTTTCCATCCTTCCAATCCATCCGTCTTCACTCTAATGATTTACATTTTGGGGATAATACACGATGATTAATTAGCACTTTTCTTGATTTTTTTCATTTGCTTTAACTTTACTACAATTATCATTTGTTTTCTTATGACTCACTCACCTTTTTTTATCTGAATTTGTTTGTTTATTTGCAAAATGTTGCTTTAATGCATTTCTGTGTCTTATATTAATCGTGTTGACGGGAGCTGTGGCTTCTTGGAGTCTCTGCTTGTTTTCTGGCAATTTCTCCAGGCCAAAACAAAAATCCCCTGTAAAGCAAATCGTCATTTCCACACTTTGTTTTGGGCGGATTAAAGAAAGTAGATGTAACATGTTAATTAGTGAGCTTTAGAAGTGGTGGTTGTTGGATTTTGTTATCTGTGGACGGAGCCAGGCGAGCTGTTTCCACCTGTTTCCAGTCTTTGCGTTAAGCTCCCTGCTGTAGCTTAATATTTATAGGAGTGATATACATATGTTCATAATAAAAAATATAAGCACATTTCCCTAAATGTTGAAATATGAATGTGAACATGTTATAACTCCAAGCCAGGGGAGCAAATTTGCAAAACTGACTGTCAATAAACCTGAAAATGACAACATCTACAGCAGATTCTGAAGATGTCTGCTGAAACGTGCATGCACATTCTCCTTCTTCACCTAAAGACTGGGAGACCGTAGCAGAAGAGTAATCAAAGCAGAGAGCTGGCTGGAGTGAGCGGCAAATACCTTAAAATATTTAAGATGTGTGTTGAGGGTTGAGGGCTGTAAGGGGAGACGCTAAAAGACAAGAGAAGGAGTTGAGACTGATACTGATTGAATGAGCCCATTTTCTCTGAAAGCATGAAAGTAATGACACAGTGGAAATGCTTTGATAAGTCACATTACACTAAGCCAGAGCCAGTGTGATAGCAGAGCTTTGCTACGATCTATGATAATTTCCCTCTGGGAATCTATCCCAGGCAGGCAGAAGCAATCTCAGTGGCTTTTTTTTTCTCATTATTGTCTCCTGTTCTCCAAAGTAAGGCCATTAGTTCCACAATTACAGAGAGTTATATTCAAGAATGATTCACCATTTTTTTTTCCAAAATGCCTCCACATTAAGGGTCAATGAGGCATTATATCAACAGAGCACGTCCTCCATCCATGTTTACGACACTGAAGGCATTTTATTCACAGCCTGAAAACAATCATGACAGCTTTATGGTTCCATTTCATTAGAGACGCCTTCATAAATCTCGACCTTACATTAATAATTATGTCTGAATAAGCAACACAAATGTGCAGAATCGATCAAAAAGCCAAACAGAAGCATTAGTCTCGTAATACATAGACGTAGAGGGTTTAAATACTGTAAGTCTCTGCAAGGCTTTTGTTATCTTATCATGTTCAGTGGCTCATGTACCCAAGGTGATCAAGAGCACAAATCTGGCCTCCCAACAAGAAAACAAGAAATATCTGCACCTGCATGTGCCTGACAGCTCAGTGACTCCTTCTAATGGCATTCAGATTACCCGCTTACTTTCCCTTAACTCTCGCTGTTGTTGAGTACAGTGCTATTCCTTTTCACCACCTGCTGGGATTTTAAAAGTTTCAGGATCTGTGTGCTTGAGCTCTTATAGCGGAGGCCGGCGGGCTGTGGGATTTGGCATGAATGACAAAAGTGGTGAAAGTCTGGGTAAGTGGTGGTCATTTGGCAGAGCTCCTTATTGTGCTCTGCTCCCCTGAACATGCTGGCGGGCACATTCACTCCGTTGAATAAGGACTTAATTATCTAAGTTACGGACTCAGACTGACTGCATTTATCAGGCGTCCTGGAGAGGGTGTCTGTTATCGCAGCATACCCCTTATTTTCCTCTGGGGGTCCCATGGGCGCAGTCCAGTGCACTGAATTGACTTTCTCTCTGATCCCACATTTAAATGGAAGACAGTGGGCAGAGTGCAGTCCTCTGCCAATACTGAACAATTCTTGCATAGCTGCAGCCTCCGTGACAGTTTGTTTACCGTCTTCCAGTTTGATTTTGCAACAAAACAGCATTTGATTAAAATGCTGTTTTACAGACGTCCTGGAAGTTCCAGGTATTACAACTCTGGGGAGCTGTGGTGGCGCAAATTACAGTTAATTTACTGTATGGTCCAATCCAGATCTGTTTCAAACTTAAAGCAACAGAAGCAGCAGTTAGCAGTTAGCAGCTGGCTAACTTAGCTTAGCACTTGATATTGGTGAAAGAGCTGGCCTGGATTTGTCTATAGCTAACAAAATCTGCCTACTAGCACCTCTTAAAATCAACTGAAACACATCAGTTTAAAAAGCAACAATTCAGCTTTTTACAGGGGGTTATGCATGTGACTATTTCTTGGCTCGGAACACTAACTTCCTCGAGTCTCCAGTGGTTTCAATGCAACAACCAAGAAATAGCTCAGCGCATGACACGTGAGTAATATCATATCATAGGTCATAGCTTACACCTTTAACATGCATTTACATGCGTCGTGTGTGATCCAATCATAAGTGGACAGTTGTAAGTACAGGTGTGCATGCACCAAAGATGCATTGAGGACACATTTAGATCCAATTGCTCAGACCTCATTCAGAGGCAGTCTGGAGTGCATACATGGTATGGTAAATTCAGCATTAAATACAATACATTGAATTGTTTCTTTCCTTGTAAAAACAACAATGCATTTGGTCTTTGCAAATGGAAAGATGTACATGTTCATTTGCATATAGAGTGGGAAAGTTGAGTAATCTCAAGGGGTCAATCGAGAGGCATGTGGAGGCACATTTTAAAGCCAGGTGTGAGGGGACGTGCTCAGAACTGCCTGCTTGTGATCTGCCCACTGATGTTAACGCCAGGTACGAAGGTCTCATCAAGGAGCTCTAATGAGATGTCAGCTGACAAAATGACAACATGTTTAAAACACACGTCATTTCTGGTGCATGACAACAGAATCAAAATGCAGAAATGCTGCACTAGTTTCACCAGTAACACTGTCTTTCATGCATACAAACAGGAACAGTAAGTACCTTTTTGTCCGACAGTTGCTTTCTTTCCTGCCATAGTATAGAGTTCTTTTATATTTGCACGAGAACAATATAATGCAAATCCCTACCTCGCTTGCACGGTGAACAATATGTTCATTACCCCTGAGGCTGGCTCCCAGCCGCTGCGGTATCCCAGGAGCTAATATGCATCTTCCACCACTACTGCTTAATTAGTTGACTGTGTGCCTGGAGACCCATTCTGCACTTGACCTTTCTGAAGGTAAGGCAAGCAGCACATGTTCAACAGAAAATGAGGTGAGGGGAAAGGTTTTCGCATTGGTTAGTGGCATGTGTGTACATACAGTAGGTGTGCATGTGTGGTTGTACTCATTTTTTTTTCCACAGCTCCTTTAATGGGAATCTTTTCATTTAGAGTGAAACTGAGCTAGCTGTATTACATCGAGCATGAAACAGCATCGCAGACACATCGACACATCCTGAGAAAATACCAACGTGCATCCGCAGAAGACATATGTCCTCAGCTTGATGTATCATACACAGGGACAGAATATGTTCCTGGAGAAACCTTGGGGAATGATGACATATTCCAAAGGTGCAATGATGCAGGTAGAGGTTAGCTCACATGCCATTTACGTATTTAATGAGATTTCCTCGGGAGGAGTTTCTGGCTGCCAAGTTTCAAATCATGGAAAGGGAAGCCTGCTCTTCTCATTGTCCACTGGAGAAAAGGAACATCCTCATTATCCTCCATAGCTTTGGCTCATTACAGGGGACGAGGAGATGTCTCGATATAAATACTTCAACACCGTCCCTCAAATGGAGAAACTGCATATTCCAATAAGAGAGAAGCAAGATATCTGTTTGCATTACATCTGGAAATTTCGAGTGACACCAGAAAACAAATAGCAGCAAACTTGGTACATTATGGACAAGTAGAAGCCGATAAACATTCTCAGACTTTTTCCATCATTGTATTTGAGTTCTTCTTTTTTTTTTTTTTTTTAATATTACTGATGCAATTTTTGCTACAGTCACATTGCTTTCTGGGACACAGCACATTTGCAACTGTTTTTCTGTAGATGTTGTCCCCACAATACAGAGATTACAGACACGAGCTTGTAAAGTGTGTGAAGTTTCAGGGTTAGAGCCTCAGTAGAATTTCAATAGGATTTCAAGGCAGGAGTTATAAAAGACCTCTACAGCGCTGGATACCATAAGAGGCCACTGCAAAACTCTTTGAATGCCGCCTCATTATTTCTCTTCTTTTAATACGAAGGAAAGTAAATATACTCCTTGGTAATTGATTTCATTGTGTACTGTCAGACATTTTTGGTGAGTGGCAGAGGTGTATTTTACCTCAGTCTTTCAAAGTTCATGACATTTACAACAGCTTCTTTGGTATTTACTTTGAAGGTTAGAATGGTCAGTCAGATCGTCTTTAGTTACCCAGAATGCTTTGTTCTTCCGTAATGAGGAGTTAATACATCATACACATCAAAACACAGGCTGTGTTTTCATTGCCACGATTGCAGGTGTGACATTGCAGCTGGAGGATGACTTCCATACTGCAAGAAAACATAAAAATCCAATGAGCACAAGCATTCGAGGTAAAGATGTGCAGAATGTCGAAAGCTGCCATTTTCAGCTGTGCTGCGTGTCTTGCATTCTGTTAAGGAGGCATGAATATTCCCTCAAGAGTTCACCTAATATTCTTCAACACAAGTCACATAGAACGTAGCCATATGCAGCACAGATAGCACATCAAAGTATTTATTGGGTATCATACGGTGGCAGCGGTGTGGGAGTCTTTCCTCTGTGCCATGTCATCAAGCCCTAAGCATTCTTGGGGAAAAGTTATAATTAACTCGGCTGAGATAAAGTCGAGCGTATTGCTTAACTGGCGTGTCTGCTGATGGCTCACTAAGTAGCAGGCAGCTGCAGACAGCATTGGCAGGCTAATCAAAAAATAATGGTGACTATCACAAATGACAGTTTAAATACTGCTGTTGGCCAACGTACACGCACTGCAGGAGCACAGTTGGAATGCGAGTGAAAATCAAATTTCCTTAATAAGGAAGGTCACATTGTCACATTTGCACATTAGTCTAAGTTTGACTTGATAGGGCCGCTCAACTCAGAGCCCTGCAGCGGGAGATTAAACAATGAAAGTGTAACACCTGTGGGAGAAGGCACAGGCTTTTTTTCTCACCCAAAATACTGTTTCATCATGACTGTAGCAGCTTAACGTGCCTGTGTCAGCCCAGGCGCTTTGGTTAGAATGTAATGTCAATTTAATTAAATAATCTGTTGGACCAATGAATTACAAGTGAATGCATTTGTAAAATCTACTTTATCTCAAACAGCTGCTGTGAAACAACAAGTATTCCCCATTAAAATGATGAAAACAATACATATTCCTTCACTGGCAGCTTTGTGTTGGCAGTACTTTTGAACAAAAGCGTGATGAGAAGCATATAATTATATAGATTTTCCATTAATTGCATGTTTAATTATACTCAGGAATGTCAAGAAAAAGTCATGTTCCTGCTGTTGTGTTTCCTTCTGCAAACAAAAAGATCTGCCATAATCAAACATCACAAATAAGTCAGCAGCTCCAAAACAGCTGAGGGGATTGATATAAGGAGAATGTCAGCATCTCGGACTAATTAAGTTTGATAAGTGAAGGTTAAACCTAGAGACAACATGCCAGCGCTTGCAGTGTCAGCAGTGTTGGAAGGTCATATTGCAGTCGGTTCGCAATGAAAGTTAAATTTAAAGCTGCAGTCATACGGGACACAAATATCACCTGGGGGACTTCATCTGACATAATGGCTGAGTTTGTCTGCATTCTTAATCCTGTGCCAGTCTGACATCTGTAATCTACACAATAAAAAACAAATCTACTGCTCATTTGCTGCCAAATTTCACTCAGATACGTCCAGCACATTTGCATATAATTAATCTGGCCTTTTACTGTTATTACTTTTTGCACGTATTCCTCAGTTTTCTGCGCTTTGCTTCCTCTTTTGTGTCCAGAATTTTGGAGGCTTCAGTGGAAATCATTAATGACAACTGTGATTGGCTTCAGAGCACAAATTCAGGAGGTTAATCTAGCTGCTTTAGCATGGAGACCCATTCAGAGACAGCGTGATCAAATCCATCAAAAAGAGATATCTGGAAAGTTAATGAGATCAGTGAGATGCATGGCAGCATTTGGTCAGGGACGTCTTATCTTTCAGCACGCTCAATAAAAATGTCTTTGTCCTAGTATGTTATGTATTCCTTGAAATTTGGCCAGGAGATGTGAGTAAATGTCAAATGTGCACATGAGTTCCTACAGTCTGTGTGTAATCGTGGTCTTGTGTGAACAGAGCTTTACAGCTGGGGCAAGCTTTGCTGTAGACGACTTTAGTATGACTCATCAGGTTATGAATTAAGCACCTGTAGTGTTTGTAAAGGGAGCCCCAAATTTAGTGTGCTGCACTTATCTTGCATCAGATACACAAGAAGACACCACAAATGCAGGGAATACATATGATTGTATACTACTACTGGACACCATGAGAAGAAAGCACAGCTGTTTACTCATGTACAGGCAAGAAAAACAGTAAATATGTCAAATAAGTAGTTGAATTTAAGACTTTTGCCTTTTATTTTGATGATCACAACAGAAATACCGACACAGAGCTGAAGTCGACTGCAACAAATGGACTTCATCAGCGTTGTAGCATCTGTCTTAATATAGCTGTTACTTTTTTCATTCTCAGTTGCAGCACATTTATTCAGCAAATTTGCCTGTGAACTTTTGTCAACAATGAGGAGATAAATTTCCCTGCAGAATAACTGACAGGCTGATTTTATTATTCATTTGACATTTTGCCGCAACTTGATGTTGAGAGCTCATTTTAACAGTAAAGCCGGTGGTTCATTTTGAGCAGAAATGATGAATAAATAAGCAATCGAGGCGATGAATATTCAAGCGGTGTCGTTAATGTAGGTCTGGTGTGGCTAAATGACAGAACGGCAGTGGGATGATTGCTGGTTAATGACTTGGTTAATGAATTAATGCTGGTTGCCTGTTGATGAATCCATATGTCATGTATACGGGAAAGAAACTTGGTTTGGTAGATATTTTTTAAAGAAATGGCACCAACCCCAAACCCAGCATGATGTGAAACCATTTATATGAGTATATTAATCTCTGTATATTATTCTATATTCATTTGATCAATGTATACACAACTCAATAAACATTTAGATTTAAACATTTTGTCGAAGATACCCTCATTTATACTTGTCTCCAGTGGTAGCCATTTTAAAAACAGCACTGCTTCTGGATGGCACTCTCAATCCCACTTGAAGTCTTGTCCCACAGTTTCATAGAATTTGATATTAAATGGCCTATAAAACTCCTGCAGCTGCTCTATGACCTCCTGTTCGATCTGTACGTGAGTCCTGCCCTTGGATTTGCCGAGGCAGCGCGGCTGGCTGCTGCTCTCCGGCTTCTTCAGGCAGGGGAAGCCTTTGGTTCGATTAAAGTAGAAGTGCTTGTCCGTGATTATTCGTTTCAGTCCTAAAAAGTCCTGAACGCGGCCCATTTCCCCTGCCGGATCCGTGATCAGCCGCTCCCCGCTCACAAAGTGCATCTGCGACAGGCGAAAGTACTGCAGCCAGTTCTCCAGGTGCAGAATATACATCCCGATCCGAATGGCGTTCCAGGAAGAGTCGACGAGACCCAGACTTCTGTTCTTAAAGGCCAGCTCCTCAAACGTAGGTATGTCTGGCTTCTTGGAAAGAGTCTGTGTGTAGTCGGAGATTGCTCTTGTGACTGGGTTACGCACCACAACAATCAACTTGGTCTCGTGGGACATGCTGGAGATACGTCTCGGGGCCTCTCTGGTGACAAAGTAGCTGGGAGTCTTCTCTAATGTGATCTGGCTGTCTAGTGTTCGTGGCATTAGTCCCCTTGGGAGAGAAACAGAAGAATAAAACACACGTGGATGAGTCAGCAGAGGTGTTATTTATCTGTCCAGCAGCATTTCCACATGTCTTTTCTGGATGAGCTTCGGAAAGCAAACATGAATCCCTACTTATATCACAAATAGACTTTGTGGCACATAGGCTCTTAACAGTAACACAACAATAAAGAAAAGACAAACAATACTGAAACACAGGTTATATGTGTACAGTTTTTAGGACATTTCACAATGGAAGGCAGTTGAAGTATGTAGTATTCATTGGCAAAACATGCATTCAGATCCATTACTTGTGTAAAAATATAATTATTTTACTCCATATTTTAATACTACAGCATAAAAGCTGCACTTTCATATGTAAACGCGCTGCATTCAAGACTTTGCATAAGGAAAAAATTAAAAGGTATTATCAGCAGGATGTGGTGAAAGTATTAAAAGTGCTCATAATGCAGCAGATTGACTCGATATAGTTGGATTATTGTAACTGATCACATAATTTTAATGTTGCAGTTGATGCACATGGTGATAATTGTAGCCACTTCATCAACTGTTGGGTAGCTTAATGTACTGGATAACATTATATCATATTTCATATGCTCATTATAGTTTTTTTTTCTTAATATGCAAAGTAACTAGTGACTATAGCTGCCAAATAAAAGCAGCTGGCAGGAAGATTTTGGCGTCGCACACAGACGCTAAAGGGTTCCTTGTATGTACAAAAACTGGTTATGTAACAAGCAGTGTAAAATCTATAGATCCTGGTACTACAAAACTGGAAAATACAGTTTAAGATATATTTCAAAGACTTTTGAAGGCAGTGTCAAATTATGGCAGACAATACCCAAATAAACACAGTGTGAATCTGGAGTATTTGTCACCAGATTTGGTGACAGGACAGCTTGTACATTCAAAACATGCATCATAATCATCGTCATCATGCTGTCAAGATAATGGCTTTGGAAACTACAGGCAAATGTTTCTGTTTGTCATATTTGTCATGTGAGCTTTCCTTGCCAGTATTTCATTCTGCGTTGGCCCTTTGTGTCAATAACAGCTGATGAATGAGCATCTGATGTTGGCTGCTGGGACAAAGCACGCCTCGGCCACAATTCAGGGATCATCCGTACTTTGTTCCCTGGTTCCTTTAAATAGAGAAAAGACTGTAGCGTCAGCACAATAACTGTGCGGTTTGGTGAGAATAATTACAATATAGTACTATTAAACTGCTCTTTTACTTGTCTCATGATTACAGAAGATATAGCACCTGAATTTCTCCATTTCACAGCATGTGAATCAGTTTCTAGATTTTAGGTACGTTACCACACAGCTCTGATGATTAAATACCATGCTTTCTTTATTATTACTGGGGGAAGGCTTCGATTAAAACCTAACCTTTCTCAAAGTTTTCTCTCTCAGGCTAGGGGTAGCCATAGGTTACCTCTGAAGTCTTAGAAATATTGATCCATTTAGCTTTATTTATGAATCCTGAGTTGTTGGCTCGGGTACCTCAGGGCCACTAGGCAACTATTAATCTTTTATGAGAACAGCACCTTTTCAAGCAAACAGCTTTGCTACACACTAACAAACTTGCAGCTATTTTCCAGGAGGTGCAGACTCTAAGCAGATCTTTGGTTGTGTGCTGAGGAAACTGTCTTCATTATTGTCAACTCCACACATTTTCACCTTGCTCAGAAATGAACACTGTGAAGATGAGAGGATCCTGTGTGAGCTGGTTGAAGGCGGCAACCCGTCATATCGCGAACCTGGCAGACAATGTGAGCACATGCGGTGAAAGGTCACAGATGGTTCTGCTGAAAATAGTGTATTCACAGCAGCATTATGTAGACAACATGTTTACACATGCATCATAGCGTGTGGATAATGGGAATAAGATGAGCTCTGTTAAATCAAGTGGAGATTTACAATAGAATACAAAAGCACAAAAATCCATGTGAGCCTGTCTGTCAGAGGAAGTTGCAACATGTGCTAACTTACCTTGACTTATTGATTTTTACTGTTGTTCTGTTTGTTTACTCCCAGAGAGTCTCAGCCCCGGACAACTTACAGGACTGTTCCAAAGAAGTTATCAACACTGAGGGGACTGATACAGACAAGATGAAAATAGGGGTATTAAAAATGCCTGAGAAGATGGATGCATCTCAGGTGGGAAGCCAGCAGCAGCAGCATATTTGAGGTAAATGATTACAGCGTAAAGACGGGTTAATAATAACATTTAGGTGCTGTTTTTCATACAGCAGACATTCTGCTGCTCTGACATGTTTCTGTCCTGCTGTTGCTTGGACTTGAAAGTTAACCTAACAAAAATATAACCTGGATAAGACCCTGCTCACATCAGGTATTATCGACACATGCAAGGTGCTAATGCATGTAGAACAACATCAAAATGCATCTGGATCACATCTGCAGCTGGTCGGACTCACTGTGACTGAATCAAAGCCAGCTGTATCGATAATCAAAACAGCTTGAGTTCATTCTAAAGAAGAAACAGCTGCCCAACGTGCTGAAAGGTCACCTGGCCCTACCTCTTCCTCAATATCTCAAGCCCCTCCCTCCAAACAACTTAAAATAAGTGGCACTCATACCAAGCCCCCAGGAAATGGCACATATTGTGGAAGAAAACGAAAATCACTAATTTTTTTAAAAAATCGATTTTTCGTTGTTTACTCAACTTGTGCTGGGCTGTTGCTGGTTTTCTCATGGCGGGTCACAAATATTGGCTCTCAAACATTTGAGATTCATTTTTTGAGATGCTTTGAAATTGCTCTTCTTCTTCTTCTTTTTTTTTTTTTTTTAAATCAGAAGCTGTTCAATAACATTTGCAAAGTCTAGAGGAGCCGAATAATTAAATCATTTCATCACATTCATGTGTGCAGGGAGCCAGCAGGAAGTCAGGGGGAGGTCTAGGACAATCATGCTCTCAACTGGTTTGGCAGGAAAGGGAGCAGAGTGGACATGGGCCCAAAAACATGGAAGCGCGAGGAAGCCACAAGGGCTTTTCAAGTATATGTGCCAAGTGACCAATTATTAATACATTCATGGCCCATACAACAACGTTGCTCCAGGAGACTCTTTGATGAGCCACCACGGTGTGCACGACAAGTGTCCAGTGACCTGACAGGGGTGGCAAAGCTCTCACTGGGATAGCTTCAATACTATAGTAACTTTAGTCTAGTTAGCAAGGCTGTAGCAAAGAAAGTAGCCTACAGGTACCTTTGTCCAACACGTAAAACAAGAAGGATGAAAAAACTGCCCTCTAGAACAACAGATAGAAGGATTCTCTGACATTGTTTGTCTGTGCCTTCCACAACAAAAGTAAGTCAGTTTTATGACGTGACAATGCAGGTAAAGATCACACTTACAGTAATAGCACTTGGGTAAAGGTGAAAAGGGACAGCAGTCTTGTTAAAGTCTGACTAGAGATGACTCATTGGGTCATTTTTGGGTCTACATGTCCCTCTTTCACACTGGGACACACCGTGCTTCGGTTTAACTAATGTACATGTTAACAGCCACTCATCATGCGGCCAGAATTGAGATAAACAGAATTATCTGTAGTCGCTGGTTGTCCATTCAAAGGATTTTTTAACTAGCTGCACTGCAGCCACAGAGAACATGGAGCAACACAACAATCAAAGCATGTTACTCTTTATTTTTATTGAACTCAGCAGCATTTAGAAAGGATGCTTTCATGTCAGTGGGAGCAGAATGGACCAATAAGTTCCAAGTCGCCTGCATTGGAACGATGTTAATGAGGAGCACTAGGCCTGTAATATCCACAAACACTGTTTTGATCTAGCCTTTTCTATTTGGGGCTCATGTCCATGTTCATTTCACTGATTATCACAAAATTAACACCCACATATGAGCCAACTCTGCTAAAGCTGATTTTAATGGCTGCATATTACCCTACAATGACCACATGTGACATCACGAACAGAACTGAAGTGATGAGATTTCCCGTTTTTGACCAATCATTTTCTTTGCATAGCAGCTGCAGCCTCATATTAGGATTCTTTATTGAGATAGCAGGAATCAGACCAGAGAGGGAACATGTGATACCTGAGGCAGGTGTCTGAACCAACCGTCAGGATTTTTCTCTCCCCATGCCCCCAAGAAAGAACCAGCAATGCACACAGCATCTGGAATTATAAGATAAAATTAAGGGTCTTTATGGAAGTGGGTCCTGGTGAGCTTTTACTAAAAGCTGTTTAGTCCTTGCCTGGTAATGATTATTTGCAGTTAGAATTCCAATGGAATCGCTTCAAGGGTAATCACTAATGTTTCTGAGACCATAGCATCTTTATCAGCATGCAGATACAAAGTTTAAAACCCACTTTAACGTGAGCATCTTGCTTTGTGGGAGCGACGCGTGTGTGAACACGCACACACATGCACACAAACACACCTTGATTAACTGACATTTGAGTGAAGTGCTCTGATTGATTACCACCTTCTCATTCAGTCAACACTAAGTTCTTGGGTGTAATTTACAGTCTTCTTCACATTTCTTGGTGAAACTTTAAGTCAGGATGCATTACAGGCTCGGCGGTGACATTTTAATCAGACTGTGAAAATGAACTCAGGCGTGGAAGATCTGCTCAATGCTGTAAATGAGACCTGGTTAAACAGAAGAAGCTGGTTCAAATCTAATTTGTTGTGGATGCTTCAGCAGTGCATTTGTTAATGGTAATTTCTATATGAAAAAGCACATTTTATTTTACATAGATTTTTCAATTTAACTTCTAAATGGTTTGTGTGATATTTTATTGCAGTTTATTTTTCAGCAATTCAATATTTCTGAGTAACTAACACAATAGAAAGGCTGATTAATGTCAATGCTAGCACCATAATTTATTAACCCTCAAATATCAGTTTTGCTTTGTTATGATTATTTCAATGTGTGTACACTGTGACATAACTGAAGCAGTTTCTCATGTATATAAAGCAAAAAACACATTGCTCCATCTGTTTAAACAGAGGAGGGACATCACAGGAAGTCACAGAAAATGGCTGGAAGGCAGCCACTAATGGGTATGCACATGGTGCTCCTTTCATTGTGAAGCTTTTGATTTGGGTCCCTTCCCAACAGGGAGCCTTTACAGTATATTGCAGAGTGTGTAGAACAGTTTCACTGCTGTGTACTGCAGAATAATTCCCTCTATGCAAACAGATGAAGCAAACACTGAAATTAAACTGACTTATTTAGAAGTTCACCATTGTATGCATTCATTATTAAACATGGCTTTTTAAGTGGAATTTGGGCTGTGAAGTAAAACACAAATTAACCAGTTTGTCACTTGTTACTATTCTAACAGTTTTGGTCTGTAATGATTTGATGAAAAGTGTTATGCTAGCTTTACAGACCCCTCTGTATAAGACAGAAAGAGACACACAAAGACACATGAACAAGCGTCCCTCTGCAGTTGTTCTGTTCAGGTAGTTCAACAGGTAGGGTCAACAATGGAAAGCAGTCGCTGCCACTCATTAATGAGCTGCGATGTGTTGAAAGCTCGTCTGCATATTGTTGTGACCCTGAAAGAACCTGCTGGCTACCTCGCTGAACAATTTATCTCTTTTGGCATTTAGTTCCCTCTGGACACTGCTATATCATTATGGTGGAATAAGCCACAAACATGGATGTCTTTGTTTCAAAGTACCAAGACTCCCCATTAAACCCAGATACACCATTCTCCTGCAGTGTGCAGCTCCACTGGGAGAACATGCTACACTTTCCACAGCAGCAGAGCAAATGCAGGACAACAATTAGCCTGTATAGGCCAATCACATTAAACCAATGGATTTTGCTTTAAAATAATGATTTCGTTGATTTTTGTCAGCCTGTTCATGTCTGTAAATTGCCCAGAAGTTACTGTATATTTCACTCAGACTTCATGACAAGGTTATTCATCTGTGGTGTTCAACAAACCGAACACGTGAATGCGTTGTATGTGCTGAACGAGGAAGGATGAGCTCATTCAACCCTGCAGGGTCTGCCTCTCCAGACAGCCAATTCTCCATCTCATCAAGTTCACACAGGTCTGGAGAAAACCTCATCCAAAAACAGGACACACAGACGTGCATTTGAGTTTGAGTCATGAAATCTTTTGTGAAGCTGACTTTTGTGTTTCAAGTAGACGGTGATGCAACATTAGCAGTAACTTGACCTCTCATCTATATTTTTCAGTGACAGCACTAACAGAGGATTGCATTAGACTTTGATAGTCATACCTCTGCTAAATCACCACAGTTACACTGGTGGATACCACTCAGCCAAACATTTCGGCTTTGACAGGAGAAACAAAGCCATAGACTTTTTGATTTTTCTTCCATAAAAATACATTTTGGCCTGTTGATGGTGCTGGAGGAAACATTACGGATCAACAAATATTATGAGATTTATTCAGTGGGCATTAATATCAACACAAAAGGGCAATGGCAAAAAAATCTCCCACTGTTTCAAACACAGATAAGTATTGACAGATGAACAAAACCTCCTTACATCCCATTGCTGCCAGAGCAAAAACAACAAATACTTTCTTTATGAGTGTATAAAATCAGTTGATCTGAAACTGTAGACTGGAATAACAGTCGAATCCTAACAATCAAAATCTCCCTGATACTCAAATTAAACAAAGATTGGACATTAAAATCCATTTGGTGCAGGGTTGTCGTGCTACATCGCAGACTACAGGCTGCAGAGATCCACCTCGTGTATGTGACACTGCATACATATAAATAAAAAAGCTGCAAATTGCTGCAGTACGAGCATGATTTCTTTGGTAGTGTGAAGGCAAGCAATGAAGCGAACCGGCGGGCTGTTCAGCTCCAGACAAGTGTGTCTTTTTGAACAACCCCAACTTCTAAAGAGCGACGCAGGTTCATCTGGGATGCAGACCATCAGAACAAGTAAAGGTCAGCTTTGAATCATCTCCTTGTGAACGATCAATGAACTCAGAATTTATTACTGTCATTTCACTGCGGTTTGAACTTAAAACAGAATGTTGCATATTGTGAGATCCAAGACAATTTCTCAGTAAATGTTTGCAGCGTAAATACAAAATTGTCATGCGAGAAAGCTACACATGCAACATTCAAGTCCCTCACAAAACAGCAAACAAACTAAAGGAACCAGTGAACGCATCTCAAACACCTTTTGATCAATCATCACACATACGTTCACATAAACTTGAGGCATATGTGGTTTTTACATGCAAATCATCATCTCTTCTGTTGTAATTACAGTATTAAAAGAGTTTAATGAGTTGGAACATTTCAGACAAACACTGATCTGATTGGACTTCACCTTAGAAATCATTAATCACAATGTGGAGTGTTTAAGCAGGGGCAGAGATTTAGAGAAGGCCTTTACCTCCTGCCAGACAACAAATATTCATCATTACAGGGGCTGATAATGAATCCTGCCCATTAAACAATACGCAGGGCCGTGGGCTGACCGTGGAGAGGCCTGAATCAAAGTATCCATTACATGCTGTGTTTGTTCAGTCTCTGGAGTAATTTAACAACACAACGGTTACACAGTAAATTATCAGAAAAAGTCTCTTGGGCTCTCATTGCCAGGGTGTTATCACAGTAAGCAGCATGCAGAGTAATGATGGTCACAGTCTTTAATACATAAAAGGCTTTGGTTTAGAGAGAAAAAAGCTGCTATTTTCTGGAAGAAGTAGTTCAAAACTTTTATCAGAGCTACTGCAAAGTCAGATACTATCCAGCACGCAATCATGGAATAATTGAAATTGCAGCTTCTTGTTCACGACTTTATTTCAGACTGAATTATGGCCACACAAAAACATGAAAAAACTGTGCTGTCAAGAGCAGCAAAAGGGAACAGCAGTAGTACTGAATGCACACAGTGAAGGCAAATACCATGCAAAGTTGGACACACATACACACACACACACACCACTTTCAAGTAGTTGGATTTTGTCTTGTCTAAGTTCATTTTGCTTCTATGATTCAATATTTTTTTTTTTATTTTTAGAATCATGAGTCAAGTGCTGCTTTGAGGGTTTTCACATCTCTTCGCTCGCAGACTTTCTTTCCATACTTCCTACCAAACCGACTTGAGCAAATCGTGTTTCATACAAAGCTTTTGTCCTGAAATGTCCTGAAAAGCCAATCCCACACACAGACGTGCTCCCCTGCCATTGAGGCCCATTAGCAATTTGTATTTCTCAGGTAGACTGTGCAGAGAAAATGTTCTTATTCTGTGTGATTCTCATAATGTCTCTGCTACAGCGCTTCCTAAAAATGGCATCTTCCTCTTTCTTGATATGATGGCAGAGATCCAGCCTCCACTGAAGAGGCTGCTCCATTATTAAAGTATCACTCACTTAGATTACAGCTGTGATGACATGTGATCATTAATCACCAGCAACAGAGGCCTGCCGCCTTGAAAGTCTATTAAGAGTTAACAAAGAGCGGTCCACACAAATACAGCAATCCTGCGGCCAATTCAGCGAGGTGGGGAACAGAGGGGAATAACAATTTGGCGCTCTGAGAATCAAGCATCTATTTTTCTAATTCAACTGACGACAAATTGGTTGAAAATAGCACACTGACTGAGCCAGATGTCTTGCAGAGGAAGAGCCTCTTAACATCAGGCCTCTCCTCGGCCACATAATAGAATCAAAACAGATTCACTGCAGGACAATAGAGTCCTGCAATACTGCAAAATAAAAGACCAAAAAAACTGCATAATGTATTTGACCTTGAATCAAAACCTATTTAATCCCTGTCATTTCAACACTGGGCTCTTGTTTTCCTTGAAACAACAATTATTCATGGTCTGGTCTGCAGAGGGAAATGACTGACACTTGCTCTCCTTGAACAATAACACGTTGAATTGAGCCGAGCTACGAGCTGTCACATTAACATGTGGCACGGGAAGGCGTCCACTGGCTGAAATGAAGACAGTCAGACAGACGGGAAAGCCTCTGAAATCCTAAACTGCACATTCTCGAATGAGGCTTATTCTGTCTATTTTATGTGTTTTTTGATGAATTTACAGTGGCTGGGCTGCTGATTTCAGCGGACGAACAAACAAAATCAAGTCTCTAAAGGCTTTTTGTAATGCTGTACTATCATGTGCAATGCAGCTAAAATAAAAATGTTTCATAATACATTCATGTTAATAACATTGCGACCTTGTGAATGTCTTAATCAGTGATGGAACAGATTATATCCTGCCCCTGTTTATGCAGTTTTAGAGCATCACCCTCGCTGACATACATTGAGATTTCTGGAATTTTCATCAACAATGGAGCTCTTAGAAGTTCTTTCTGGGTTTACAGTATCGCCTCCAGCAATGTGACAGTCAAGGATATTTATAAATGGGGGGTGGACAGTCTACACACTGTTAGTAGTTCTACTCTTCACTTAGATGGTGGGAAAGTACAAAAGGACACAGGAGGGGGGAGACACAGGAGGGAAAGCTCAGACAGGATTTGATCCCAGGTCAGTGGGGACGGGAAAGTTAACAAGCTGACAGTGTCTAAGTGCGAGCTAAGGGTTGCTGGCTGCTGAATATTTCCAAAATTACAATGTCTTCAGAATGATAGAGCTGTTTTGATAGTGTCATTTGTTGCAGGGACTGCTGAAGCCCGTTCAAATTCAATTTTAACTATCCTCAAGACACATGGAGTGACAAACCAGATAGCTGTTTATTGCTTGACCTATGGCAAACACAGTATGTCACTAATGACTTCATTAACAGCCTTGTTCCTTAAAACCTACGTGTATAAATGATTTTGCCACATATTCTTTGGAGTAAAAGCGCAATAAATTCTGCCTTTATTGTATTTACTGGCAACATTTTTTCCAGTCCAGGAAGTGTTGGGTTTTTATGTTGCACAGGACTTGTCAGGAGGTGTTGACTGTGTACAAAGCACACGACTGAGATTTGCATCCTGAATCCTGTGTGTGGTTTAGATGGCGTGTGCACTTTGGTTGAGATTATAAAATTAAAGTAAATGCATCATGTCTTCCTTCAGGTCGGTCATGACTTTGTTTTAATATTTCATCTGCATCTCTGTCTAACCTTAACCAAGTGCTTTGATTTGCTGAAAAATAGCCGTAAAAATGTGAAATATTCACATTGAATTGAATGGATGCCGCAGTGAAATGATATGTGGTGTCTGTGAACCTTTTTCAAATGAGTTCAGTACAAACATATTACAACTTTGCAAATTAGTAGTTTCTAAATGTAATCTTTCTTGACAAGTCAAATGGAGTGATATGCATTTTATGATAAACCATTTAGTGCATTTAACTCATTCAAACTACAAGCAACAGCAGTGGTGGGAGTATGTCATGTAAGTCTATAGATACTACAAAAAATTCTAAAAAGGTGGAGTTTGTATGATCCACAAAACAGAAACCCACCCATAAGCTGCTCCAAAGAGCTCCAGAAACTTCTTAAACTAACTAGCTAACATGCTGATGCTAAGCAGGTTTAATGTTTCCCATGGTGACCATTTTAGTTTAGCATGTTAGCATGCTAACACTGGCTACTTAGCACTTATCACAAAGCGTCAGCTGATGGGAATGTCATTAATTTGTATGTATTTCATGATAAATCAAATTATTGGACAACACTGACCTGTTGATGGCACATCAGGAAAAGCTGAGGGAAATTATTAGAATTCATCTTGAGGGGAACATGAATGTCTGCACCACATTTCATGGCAATCAATGTAACAGTTGTCAAGACATGTCACTCAAACCACAAATGTGAACTTCATTGTGGCGCTTGAAGAAAAGCCAGGTGATCTGTAAAGTTATTGTGATACGCTGCCTGGAAACTCTGAATGCCTGTCCAACATTTCATAGCAATCAATCTAGTAGTTGAGATCTTTCAGTCTGGACCATACTGGTGCTATTGCTAATCTAGTTGGATATACCAGTGCTTTAGCATGCGATTGGTCCATAATGTATGCATGATTACATTATTCCCTGAATTATTCTATTAAAGCACCATCTCTCTATGTTTCAGATGGGTCTCACTGGGGAAACATCTCAAAAAGAGTTGTTTTGTAATTAATGTTAACCACAGCATGTCTCTGAGCTGCACTGAAATGAAGACAGCTCATTAATAATGCAGAGTTACGCCTTACCCTCCCTCGCTGTATAATGTGCAGTTTTCTGTGTTAAATGAGAACCATCTAACTTTCTGTCCTCATCAACCTTTCTGATGATACTGTTCCAGAGCTCCCTGCCTCCCCAAGCCAATTAATGTGGACCTGGAGAATATTTGTAGCTGCAGCCTCTCATACAATTTCAAGTCTTCTCGGGGAATCTAGTGGAAGTGCTTCTGACTCCTGTGAAATCAATAGAGCTGAGATGCCCTTTTAAGTCCTGATGGTGTATAGCGACGTGTTTTTGTTTGATCTTTATGATTCTGCGGAGAATGGAGAAGTACGAGGAAATCGGTGGCGGTGGAATGTCTGTTTTATCAGGTCCTGTATGGTTGTGTGAATACCCTGGCACAAAATAAATGAGGCCACGTGTGCGTTCTGTTCAGGAGGCACAGTAATGAACACTGCACCATTTTTCTTCTGAGGCTAAATGATCTGTCACACGCTTAATGTAACAGGACAGACTGTGCAGAGCAACTGGCCAGTACACTGAAACTGACAAGAGTTAATTTGGTGTCACATGTATGTTTCTGTCTGTTCAACAGATATTAGCCACTGAGAGCGAGTTGGAATAAAACAAGCTGAAGTTTTAAAGCGCGATGATGACCATGAAAGCTGGTTAAAAATGTGAAAAAACTTGCACGTGAACTTTGTATTGTATACTTTAAAGAATACTATAGATCCCAGATGAAAGTGACAGAAAAAAGCACAAATCCGCCTGCTACTTCAGCACCACGGACAGCAGACAGAGCCGTGTTCAGGGCCACAGATCCACAACCCTCAGTCAGATAAAGGATCAATGAGTCAGGCAGACTAGACTAACATATTGAACTAAACAACCTCTCTGCTCCTGCACTGCCACAAGGAGATGGAGAGGGGGGATAGCAGGTTAACAAGAGGGATGCATTTTGGTCATTATGCCAACAAGGGGGTGCCATCCCCGCCAGATCACCTACTGCACATACTCAAGGTGCACAAGCGATCCCAAGGTCAAGAGCACACGGCTGCCCAAATTAATTAGCCACGATGATATAAAATTAATCAATGGCAATTTTAATAATCAATTAACCACTGGAGTCATTAATCAAGGCTGCATTGCTCATTCATTACATGCTAGAAAATAAAATCATTGGAGGGATGAAATGCATAGAAAAATACGTGTGCCACTAAGTGGACCTTGAGTTAAGATTTTTTTTTTGTCAAACTGCAGTCCCCAAGTCAACAATGAACCTTTGTACTCATACTTTTGCTTATACTGTTATCTCAGCAGCTACCATCCTGTTAAGACCCCCTGATGGATAAGAGTAGGGATAAAGGGAAGCAACACGGTGCCCTGATGTTAAAAAGGCATAATGCCGTTTATTGTTTAATGACTAAATCCACAAAAGATAACAACAACAACAACAAAAAACACAAGCAAGGAATAACCAAGGGAGAGGGCGGCGGGTGGCGGCAAATCATAAAACAAACAAAAATCAGCTACGCCTATCCCCAAATCCACCCCAACACTAACTACCATACAAAGAAAAACTAAAGAAGAAATTTACCTGTCTACACTGTCTCTTACCTCAACAAAGTACACTGGAACAGCCACCCATAAACCTAATGTGCTAACAGAAAAGTTACCTGTGGTGTGGTGCACAGTGATGTGTGAAAAACAGAATAAACTAACTACAGCCCGACTCCCCAAACCTAGTGCCTCAGTGCAATTTAACCGAAATGAACTAACTGGTAGACCAAAAAAAAACAAACCCGGATCTACACAGAACTCACGAGAAAGAGCAATACTACTACACTTTTGAAGAGGCACAACGAGGCGAACTGACCAATGAAAATCACAGCCGCCACGGGGTGCCGACGGCACACACTTTTTATAAGGTGCGCGCGTGCCCGGATTGGAGAAAGTGCTGATGAATGGAGGGAGGAGAGACCAGCTGGAGCCACCGGGTTGCCCGTAACACATCTGTAGAGTTACCGTGTAAAATGCTAATGTTAGCATGCTATGAGAGTATTAATCTCTTTGGGCTAATGGGATAAGGGCCTCAGTTTTGGAGATATGCTGTCATGAACTGAAATGGAAATTTAGACGTGTCGGTGGTGCTAAAAGAAAAGTCAAGAGATCAATAAAGTTTCAAGATTCTTCATCTGGGGATCAGGAATATTTCAACACCAAAGTTTTGAACTGACTGAGCAACACTGCCGTCCACAGACGCTAATGTGGTGAAAACATTTACAGGCTTTCATAAGGGATGTAACGATATATCAAATCTTGTGAAACCGTGAGATTTAGAGGTTAGTAAACAGGTTGGAGCCAAAGTATACAGTAACATCAAGGCCACGCTTTAGTTGCACAGTGATAGCAGCTCACAGAGCCCTCAAAGCAGCAGAGTGCATCTCAATAACCTCAGATGGGTCGAATTCACGAGATACTCAGAGCTACATTACAGTCACGGCTCGTGTTAAAGAGTGGTAGCATGAAGATTAACAACTGTCATAACGGTAGTGCACGAAATATGGCTGTAGCCGAGAAAGACGCTGGACTGTCCACACGCGAAGTGTTCTGCACACACTTTAAACCTCGCTTCACAAGCTGGTTTGAACGCAGGCCGCGCCAGCTGCTTGCTTGGTGGAGTGAGGCATGAAGCAGCGTTTTTTCACTGCAGTTCAACTGCTACAGCTGAGCTGACCACCAAACTGAGACTGTTAAGCCTGCCAGTGCCAGCTCTTAGTATTATTAGGCTGTTATTACAGCCTGTAGCATGAACTGTGAGCCTGCCAAAGGTCTTTGATTTCATATTTTTGCCTGGTAAACTGAAAAGGTAACTGATACGTGAATTCATGATAAACACAACTGTTTGCAGCCAACTGACAGACAGACAGATAGTCCAATTGATAATCTGTGCACAACGCAGAGCAGCACATGTAGCATGTATAAACACATTATGTGACTTGCTATAGAGACAAATGTGACAGTTAATCAAAATGGAAAGATACTTTATGTGACGCGCTGCCAAAAATCCAAACATTGTGACAGATAATCACTGAGGGCCAGTCTAATACAATGAACGTCACTCAGTCACTTGTCAAGTTGAATAAAAGCTGCTTCAGCCTGAATTAAACCAGCCTTTGTGTCCGTGGTATTGTTAAAGTATTCATCTTGAATCTATGAAGTGTCAGCTTGTGACAAGCGTGCAATATTCCAGCTTTGTAATTGTAAAGTGACATCGTATCAGCGTTGGACCTCGATTGAGCTTTCCCCAAATTTAGAGTGACATGGAAAAAACAATATTGAACTTCTGTAAAACCCAAACCTCTGGTCTAACAGTTTGCTTACTGATGAAGTAAGCTGATGCTATTGCATCAGTAAGCTGCATTAAGATGGCAGATTTATGGGATGGATGCTTGCCAGGACAGCAAATGGTCTAATAGTTGGGGCAGGAGATGTCTGTTGTGATGATGTCTCATCTGTTCTGTTTGAAAGATAGAAAAATACACCAGTTATTCTGTTGGTGTGTTGATGCTTGTTAATAAAGGCCTATGACTGAAGACACAGTGCACCGGGTGTACATGTGGCCTTGCGTGTGTTTGCCATAAATTAATCAACACTTTCACCACTGGGCTCATATTCATAGTCTTCATGTGCTGAGGTATTTGCAGAGGTATTTAACAGGCTTTCCAGTTCTTTCTGCTGTAGTTACAAAGACTGGTACCTTTGTTTGTCAGTGTTTCTAAATCAATATTGCACAACAATAAGGACAGTCTATAAAGTGGCCCTTTAGAAAAGTTTTCCTCCATTGCTTTTTTACTTGAGTGTTTATAAAGCAACAGACTCCTTCCTGTGCATGCAAATGAAATGACATCACACAGCTCGATAACCGAGTATAATACATAGAAAATTAAGATTAACATCAGAAGTTGCAATTAAAAAGAGACCTTAATAAACTTGCAAATTATAAAGCAAGTGTTTGCTTTTTAGCTTCTGACCAGGGGACTTTGGGGTGTTCTTGTGTCTTGCATTAATGCATTTCTGTAAAATTATAGCCTCTGGTTCATTAGTTTGAAGATGAAAAGGAGTGATTTTTTCAGGGGTATGGAGCAGCTTCTGAGATAACTATACTGTACAGCCAGTCTTTGCGCGTGTGTTGGATTGTCTCACATTTGCATGAGTACATTTCTTTGAAGCTGACATTATCTATAATGCATTTTCGTTTTAGTTTGTACATTTATTTTCACTCTGAAATGAACTGTCTGACAGGACAAGACTGACTGTGAAGCTCAAGTTGAAACAAACGTATTCTCTACGTGTTAGTCACAAATCTAACAGATGAGCAAATCCAACCTGTTTGGTAATTTAAGGACTGATTGTATCTTTTCAGACAATTTTCAGTTCTGCAGAAGCTTCATTTGAGGAAACGCTTTGCTTCGCTCGGCTGAAACGAGGCCCTAGAAACAACTGGAATGAAACGGTTGAGATCTTGCTCACAGCCCACTGATTCATCATTGCAGAAACGTGGTCTATCATTGCCTCATGTCAAGAATCAAAAATATAGCTGGTATTGTTTCAAGTGTACTGAACTTCAATCAGGTTATAGAAGAATCAGCTGCCGACAAAGCCCAGCATGTTGCCAACTGAGTAATATATTTTAAACAATTCAGGAGGAAATGTAATCATGCACATCCAATGATTAAATAGTTATTGAAAAAAGCTGAAGTAAAACAAAAAACCAAACATGTCTGATGAGATCTGAGCAAACTATCAGCTGAGGCATGATGGGCAGATTCTCATATGCATGATAATTTGATGCTGCCTCTGCTGTTCATCCCTGCAGTGCAGCTTGAGAACAGACTTCATCACTTGTTCCGTGTTCTTGGAAGCACTGCTCTGTGGTCTGTTCCTGCCACACTGGTGGCACTGTGGGTATGTGAGCGGACAGCTGCAGGCAGTTCCAACAGTCAGATGTCATGTAACACAAACGCCATCAAGCCCTTTTGGGGGACGTCTGCAGACCTGAGTGCAAAATTTTTAGTCATTGCATATGTTTTGCAGTGATTGTTTGTTGTTGAGAGGAACCTTGAACTTTGCTTCAGACACCAAAAAGGTTAGAAAGAGAAAATATGAATTAGAAAAGCATCTTGTCTGTAGATTCAACAGGAGGCATCCGGACAGAAGCCTATGAAGAAGTGACAAAGCGAGATAAGAGAGGCGGAGGCGGGTGGGGGGCGATGTTCGATGCACCTCTTGAGCTTCTTTGCCTTCAACAACCAACCTAAGAACATTTTGTGCCCTGGTGCAGCCTGTTTGAAGTCAGCTGGTAACCTGGGGGCTGCCTGCGTCTTCGGTGCTGTGGGCTGTGATCGTTTGTGTGAACTGATCCTACATCAGCCTCATGGAGCTGTCTGTTCAGCACCGTGGAGCTCTGCTAAGAGCCAACATCTGCAGTGCTGAGAAAAACATCGTACAGACTAAAAAGTTGAATCAAACTTGTGATCTTAGTGGTCGTTTGCTGCTTTGGTGAGTGTATAGTTGTGTCTTCATTCAGGTATGTGTATATGTGTGTGTGGCAGCCCCACCAAGACATGGTGCGTCAACTGCAGCCAAATGTGACCCTCACAACAAATCATAGGCCATGGAGAAATTGTAAAGGATTTATATGACTGAGAAGTGGCTTAGACTCAAACCCTGTGCTCATTCTTGTCAGAAAATTGTTTTATGAACATTTTGACATGGAGGAGTCTACGCCTGGATCTCACATATCACAGGAGTCCCCTGCCCAGCAGAGCAGGGGGCTGACTGCACAGCACTGGGTGACAGAAGTGAAAACAGGCATCAATGCAGAAATAAAACAAAGCAAATGCGTCTCAGAAAAAAAATACAGATTACTAATTCAACATTGTTTATTTTATTTTTTCCTCACCTGTACCAGTCAAGCCCTCTGTCATAGTTTCTGTCGAAAAAGTGCGGCTCTGTTCCGAGAGCGCGCACATCTGGATGTATCCGGATGAACTCCAGCACCGCCCTGGTGCCTCCTTTCTTTACACCCACTATTAACGCATTAGGCAGCTTCTTATTTCCATACTTTTGCGCAACAGTCATGTTTCTCAACTTCATGTCAGCCCAGTGACTCCCTGACGAGGCTGGGGCTTTACTTTGGTCGCGGAGATCACTTGGTCCTCGCTGGCCGGCGGACTCCCCCAGAGCGGACCTGACTTCCAGCGAAGCGCAATTGTCCAATTTTCCAAGAAGTTTCTTCCCTCCTGCGTTCTTGCTCGGCGGGCATCTTTTCGCCTCGTAACCCTGGTTTGTCATGATTGTGCTGCGACAAAAAAGAATACTATAGCATAAATAGGTGCAGGACAGTGACACAGTGAATATGAAGGCGAATCTGGCGCTGAATCTGTTCGTAGATGAGAGGAACATATGTGCCATGTCTCCATGGGTTCAAAGTGCTGCATGGTTTTCCATCGGAGTCCTGCTCCTCTCTTGGTCTTCGGTCGGAGTCTGGCAATAATATAGGCTCTAAAGTCAGACAGACTGGCAAGTGAGGATAGGGGTGGCTTCTCAGAGGCATCAACTGCGCGTAAGTCGCGTTATTTCTTTTCATAGGCTGCTGAACTGTGCGAGAGAACTTGAGAGCAGAATGTGATTACAGCAGCTTCCAGGAGACAAAAATGGGTCGGTCCTCCTTCAAAGAAGTTTTTCTTAAGTGGTTTGAAGTGAGTCATTTGGATCAATTACTGATGTCACTGTCTTAAAACGAATCCCAGAGGAATTAAACGCCCATCTTTCTCCTCCTTCTCATTGTTGTGTGTCGAATGTGAGAGAAAAGGAAAAGTCCAACGCGTCCTCGGTGTCCCTAAAACTCTCACCAGCGCGATTGTTCTGCTCGCCTCCGAGGGGATTTCGAGGCTCAGCCCACCTCTCCCTTTCATAATGAAGTTGTGAAGATATATGCACTTAGGCTACCGGCTATAAATATTTAATCGATCCTCTGACGTCACGCACATGATCATAATTCCATATGCGTTTTGTCTTTTAAAGGAACATCTTGAATATTTTAGGTAACATCATATTTGGAGATTTAAAGATGCAACATTTGGCTTCCCGTGTTCCAATAATTTATAGATATATATATATATAATCATTTATTCTTCAGGTCCTTTATTTCACAGCTGCACTGTCAGCTGAGCAAAGTGAGTGTCATAATGCTCAATAGGAATAACATGTCTAATTTCAAAGGAATTCACCCAAACACACAGGTTTTGAAAGCAGCTATCAACAGTTTTGTGATCAGTTTTCTGCCATGTCGCCGCATGTTTGCTTTCACTTGAAACTGAATGATTCATCAAGGCTGAGCTTTCTCCACTACCCGTCGAGCACTTTCTTTACACACCTGGGCATCAGCGGCCCCTGGAAGTCAAGATCACAATTGATCCTCTGTGCTGCCGTGATGCAAGCTGGATGCAGGAACGCAATGTTCAGCTCATTCAATGTCATGGTTAAAGTTTAAAGTTTGTTGCATTATGGAGGAGAGAGAGCATCTAATTTCTGGACACAAAGCAGCTGCGTGTTTTCTCTTCTCCTTTGTCTGTGAATACATAATGAAAACATTGCATTTAGATTATTTAAGTGCCATAACTCCATAGGATACCATTGAGCTTATCGCTAGGACATCTTTTCAGTTACTCAAACCATTTGAGTCGAACAGGTTTTGAAAATATAAACCACTTATTAAAACAACATGACCGATTTTCTTTAAACCATAAGTAGAAATAGCAAATAATCACACTAGGCAATCTTTTACCTTTGTTCACTTCACTCCTTATTGTCCAATGGGACATAATGGACAGTCACCATTCAGACCTACGGGAACAGGACTAGGACAAACCAGGTGTGGTCCAAACACCTGTGGAGCTGGACTGGCCTACTGTGTCCATATGCTGGTGTCCAAGCAGCAGGTTGGTGTGAATAGGCTGACCTGATGATTTATTCATCAGTGTCTTATCCAGTTTTTGGTGACGTCATTGTGCTGATGTACTATTTCAGGAATAATTTTGACATTTTGCTCTCCAGGCTGCTGCTGGTGTCTCGGTCTATGAGCCCAGTTATTTTCCTCTTCATCTGAGCTCCCTGGGTCCTCTGATGGTTCATTTGTTTTACTCTCCTTGTGTGTCTTTCGTTGTCGAACATGAGGTTTTTGTCCTTGCACAGTGCTGTGGGGCGGTTCTTCATGTGGCAAAGCATAATGGGACCAACATGCCTGCACATTCAGGCTGTACCTCACAATCTGGGTTGTTTCCCCCCCTTTGAGAGACCACAGTATGTATTTGATCTTCCCAATATGAGCACAATTTTCCAGGCCCTCCATGCTCTGACATATTCTTCACAAGGACTTGGTCACCCAGATGGTTGTGATGCTTTTTTCATTCTCAGCCATTTTTGAGCATATTCCTGGTGTGAATTACATCATTTAGGCCAAAGATCGAATCAATTTGCAAATGTGGCTTTCTACCAAAAAACAAATAGCTGTCAGAGTAAGAGCTTCGGTGGTTATGAAGTTGTAAGCATGTGCGACTTCATTCAAATACTCACTCCAGTTTCCCTTTTTCTCGGCACCCAAGGTCTGCAGCATAGAAAACAAGACGGTGTTACTCTTTCACCTGCTTTCTCTTGTGTCAGAAGTTGTTTTTCACTTTGTAATGTCAGTTTATTTTGCAGCTGTCTGAATAAATAGGTCTCAAATTCTTTGCCTTGATCGTGGTGTGTTTTGACAGGCAAGCCGAATTTCAAGGTAAAATTGTTGAACATTTTCTCTGCTGCTTTTGTGCCCGATTTCTTAGGTTGAATAGGCTTAGACAAACTTAGTTGTCTCTAATCATCAAAGTATACTAATGAACTCACCTACTTTTGCTTTTCCCCTGGTTGACCAAAATTTGTACTTTGGCATTTTGCATGATGGAGAAATCTTGCACCTAAATTCAAAAATATAGTTTGCTCAGATTTTTAATGTTTTTAGGGGATTTTATTAACACCTTCGCTGTAGCTACTTCTTCATCTTCCACCCTGTAGCCTTCATCACTTTTCCAACATGGTGCACCTCATTTGTGAACAGGTGACTTTTGTCAGCCCTCAGCTGGATTCCAAGGCTTGCTGATGTTTGAGTACAGACCTCACAACGTCATCATGCTGTGCGAACGTTTTGCTGTAGACTAATAGATGGCCTAAATGCATATTTGTCCCTGGAGGCTCTCTTCCATACTACGCTGGAAAGCCGAGGGTGCGTTTCTGAGGCCAAATTATATTCTGTTCCATTCGTACCTGTGTAGCTCCCACTGGGCTGTGAAGGCTGTGAATTGCTTGGAGTTCTTACTAATGCTACCTTGACGGTAAGCTTTGCCTATAGTCCAGTAACACCGAAGCAAGTGTTTCCACCAAGACCATCAAGTATGTCCTGAATGTGTGATCTGCTCTTCCACTGGGCTGAACTTGGTCCTCCATATCTCTCATTATCTCCTCATTAAACCCAATAATGGGTCTTTGCACTGTGTCATGCTCATTAGTACTAGAACTAGTAGCTTGTTATTGTAGGTTTTGGATCATACAGGGTAAGTTCAGCCCAGCACTGAAGAGGATTTCTGCTTGCTTACTTGCTCTTTTGTTGAGTTCAGATTTGGGTTTAAGTCATTTTAAAACTTTAATTCTGAGGCCAAGATTCATCCCCCAGTCACAATTTCTACCAGTTCTCTATGCTTTCTGTTTCACCCCTACTCTTTACCCTGCTGCCTCACTATCATTACCCTGAGCTCACAGTATCAGCTGCAACTAGTCTTCCTCTAGCTTGCACTTATGTGCCACATACAGCTTCTGTCACCTGTTAGCCGTTCAGTAACTGTGTAACTCTGAACAAAAGAACTAAATGTAAAGTACATTATTAAACAAAATGTTCAATTAAAAGAACTAGGCAGCTATTCAGAATAAATCTTTTTACAGCTACCACACACCCCTGAATCTTTGTTTGCTTTTTTCATGAAGTTTGGGTCCATTTGCTGTGGATGTGTATTGTATGGATGTCTTTTGGAGTGCCGTCTTCGCAACAACAATGAGGAGAAGAAGTGATTTAGAAGAATTTAGAAGCGAAAGAATTCAGAGCAAAGTTAAATGGCTGTATACACTTACAGCTTCAAGGCAAAGAGTTCTTAAAAAAGGGCAGAGCGTAAACGTGAAAGAAGTTGGTTTTCTAAAGGATTATAATAATAAAAGTGTATTTGTGCTGCATTAGCCGAAAGTGAGAAACAGAGGGGGTACGAGGAGGTGAAGGTGAAACCAGTCTTAAATAGAGAATGCAGATATTCAATAACCAGCCTCTGCTTACTTCTAACTATTTATTATTTCAGTGCATCTGCACTTAGTACTCATGAAAGCATCGTCATGCCTAAACGACTGCATAGGCTGGTTGGCAATGACTTCCAAAATTACATATTTGACTGTGGAAGAGTACCAGCCTCAGGTGTGGCGGACCTTTGGCGTACCAGACCTTTGTCGTCATGTGGCACCAACATTACTTTGTTGAAAGAAGGATATAAAGCAGTTAGTCAGGTCATCAGGTTTAGTGAACCCTTTTAGAGCATTCAGATGTGCTTTGTGAATGTGGTCACATTGTGAAAGTAAAACATATGAGATGCCTCTCAAACAGGCAACGGTCTCAGCTCTCTGAGGTTTAGCGCCATGCTGCACTGGACCCCAGGAAATAAACAGGAGGCATTTTTTTTCCACACTACCAAAACTTATGCAGTTTTTATGAAGTCATCCATCAGGCCCCTCGAGCAGGCCACCTGACAGCATCGTTTCACCTGCAGCTCATGTTGAATGATCTAACCAGCTCCAAAAAGTTTGATTTGGACTTGGACTCAAGTAATTCAAGTTATTTTTACGTCTGTCTTTTCTTGTCTCTCTGGTTGGTTTCAGTTCAAAGTATTAGAAATAAATAATGAATTCAGATAACCACAGTAATGCAGCAGTGAGAAAACAAGAATTATTGAGGCAGAATTATCGTAATTCTTAGTTACTGAGGAGATAACATCAGTTTGGTTCTACCAAGCTATAGAATCAGCCTTTAGAGAAATATTATCAGCAGGCATGTCAATCTCATGAGTCTGTCAAGGTCAAAACAGCTGAAATCTAAAGAAAAATGTTGAGATTCAAGCCAATAAAAAGGGAAAGTGAGACGCCTGGAACTGCAGAAACTGCACACAGTGCCAACTCTTTCACACTTTACTGTTTTGATGTGTCACTCTAACGCTGTACATGAGAGACTGGCCCTGGACTGCAAGGACGAGGATATTTGTAGCTGGCATGAAGAGATATGGACTCAGAACTGAAATTCAAGGACACAAGGGGAGAATTTTTTTAAGTCTATATATTTCCTTGCTTTACTATGAATCTCTTTTCATGATTCCCAGTGTCCACTTCTGAAAATCATTTTGGCTTTTTTTGCTTTATAATCTGTCTGCATTCATGGGTGAGCAGTTCACATTTCTGTTTCAATCTCCTGGGCTTCAGAAGCAATAGAATTAATTTGTGGCCAATGTTTAAAGTTTCATAAATTGGCGATCAATCCTGTAAAGTGACTCATTGCTTTTACAATAACCTCACATGGTGACTTTACTGCTGTGGCAGTACTAAAGCTTTCACTCCACACACACCTTATCCAGAAAAACTCCCTCACCTACTTAAAGTCTGCTCACATGGACAGCAGGTGCTGAAAGGGCCTTTCCAAAACACTTCCTAGAACACTTACGCTCGTGGACAACACTGCACTTGTCTGCCATCGCATCCTTCATCTCGTGAAAGATGAACTCCTTCCCTCGGAACAGCGTCTCAGGACACTCGACTGTAAAATGACGCAGTAGTCGGGTTCTTGTGATTGTTTTTTCTAACGATGCACGTTCAGGGCTACCCAAACACACGACTATACACCTCCCAGCCACATGCACACACACACACAGCACAGGGCAGAATGAAGACTACCATGTTACTTAAAGCTCACACTCAGCTGATAGAAAACACTGAAATTACATGTGCACTCATTAAACCTCAGGAATGTGTGAAAATACCAATCTGTGCCGGCAATCCCACCTGGGAGAACTTTGATGAAACTTGAACTCTGAAAAGTTTTTCATATTCTGTGCAAATGTATGCAATTCCAATGAGCAACAGAGCAGAATAATATAAAACTCTTGTTTGATGTGGGCAGGTATCCCAGAAATTGCTCCTAAATTACAAGCTTCTGGAAAATGTGATAGTTTGCCATGCAGCAAGTTTTCAGAAAATATGACATTTGTAGGGCACCATCCTGACTTTCATGCTGTGCCCTCTGTAGTTTTGTTCATACAGATTCTGCATCACAGCAAGCACAAACAAGCAAAATCAGGCTTGATTCATTCTCTGGAAATACCCAATTGTTTCATGTTAAATAAATATTATATCAACGGAGTAACGAAAATCAATACCTTAAAGACAAAACCCTGTTTTTCTGTTGACTTTTGTCGACCACTTGCTGCTTTGTGCCAATTAACCTCACATAGTATCTCTTTGCTGCCACACTACTGCTGCTAAGCTGCCAGCTGTGCCCTGGCTGAGGCTCATGTTTCCAGCAGAGAGTTTTGTCCCTGGGCATTCAAATAATCTTTCCCTTTTAAGTTGATATAAACCACTGAGAATAAGCAACATTGCCAGACTTTGGCACAGCAGTGCGGCGGAGAGGCCTCTGCGGTAATGAAACACCTTTTCTTTCTTCTTGCCATCGTCCTGTAATGCCAAGGATGTCAGAATATCTCACTTTTTCCATTTAGTTTCTTGCTATTCGAAGATTATAGGATCGCAATATCAGTGTGATATCAGGACTTGACAGCATTAAATTATTCCACCCACTCAATGTGGAAAGCCCGACATTATACGGCTAAATTATGTGGCGCAGTGTGCTGCAGTTTTCTAGATAAACTTGAAAAACATGCCAGCATAAGGACAATGAGTATTGTTTCTTTTTTTCAAAAAAGTTTGACAGCGATGATGAGTTTCAGAATTGGTTATACAGTAAAATGTGTCATCTTTATTTGTGGTAAACACCCACTCAGTGTTTCAGATTCTTCTCTGTCTGGTTGCAAATCAGATCGAGAGTCAACATGACTCTTCACAATCCTCCTTCAACCTAAAAAACTGGAGATGGAGTTATTATCTCCCAAATATACCACACGTGCTATAAAAGGCAAACGTGGTTTGCTAAAATCTCAAATTTAAAGTTACTCAAGTGTAAAGTTAGGTGAAAAATATATGCTGAGTATCTTGACATTGTTCTGTTTCACATGAATTAGAACAAAGACTTTTAAAAGTCAGGAACAAAGCATCTGGAGAGCTGTGAACAGCTGTTTGATTGGACCAGTTAGATAATGATAGCTGAGGGAGAAAAACGGGGAACAAGAGGCACAAAGGGAATCCTGGGAGCTATAGTACTGTTTGGTTGCTTTGAGACTGCACTAATGTTTGCTTAGAGATCAAACATACGTATCCTGGATGTTCTTTCCCCTCCACTGAATCCATAACGCGGTGTTATACAACTTCTGAACAAACCCAGTTCATCAAAACGTCCAAGCTTTGATACGAATGTGGGCCGCTGTAAATCAGAAGAGGAGCAGATCTTACTGCTGCTTCCTCCAGCAGAAGAGTGAGCCACCACTCCCTCCTGCACATTTCAAGTAATTAAACCGGACACAAGAATAAAAGCTTAAAAGGCAGTAAAATAAAGCAGTTTTCACACCAGTGGACCTGTTTTACTGCAGCCGTTATACTGCAGCCATCAAAATTAATTCCAGAATGATATATGCAGGTTAATTCTCTGCATGTAGGTGTTTAAGGACAGAAAAATGACACGGACTTGACAACACATTTTATGATAATTATCAAAGGATTTATAACAGTTTTACTTCCATCATTATTATTATTTTTTTTACATTTTTATCACTTAATTGTCAACTGTGCTGAGGCTTTCTCAGTGTTTGGTCGGAGGAAGGTGTGCAGGAATAAAGGAGAGTTTCACGAATGTTCAAGTCTGCCTTAAAACAATACTGACAGGCCCACTTTGAAAAGGCTTTAGCTCGCTGTAATCATTCCTCCTGTTCATACCCACTCATACCCTCCTAATACGCTCCCACTGGTAATGATGAGGGACAAAATGCACCGTCTCCGTTCAGTGCAAAAATGTATTCCAAAGCTTATCTGAAGTTAATATGAAGCTTCAGCGGTCTGACTTAATCAAACCAAGTGGGGATGTTCCAAATTTGCTGCTTTTTCAGAACAAAATTGGTGTGACGATAGTGGAAGAGGAAATTTGGTACTAAAAAGGCGAACTTTGAGAGACACTTGATTTGTCTAACTGAGACTGCTGAAGCCTCGTATCAGCAGCTGAAGTTTGGAGTGGATTTCCCACCTTTTTCTTCAAGTTTTAATTCACTTTCTTCCCCTTTTCTGTGTGTTTGTTGCTGATCTACTGAGAAAAGACAACAAGAACAAAAGCCCGGCACCCACGAAAGGCCATTGAACAGCAGGTGACCTCTCTCCTCGCCAACCACGGCGTCAGCTAATTGCTGCTGACATTTCGCCCATGTTGTTGTTTCAATCAAAACTATTCTGATGCACTGCTTTCTTTTGTTTCCTCACAAATAGGGGACATGGTGTTAGAAAGGCCATCCTCTCTGAGCATCTCGATATTTGTCTAATTATAACACAGTTTGCTTTGACGGTACTCAGCAGTTTCCTGAATACAGCAAATATTTCTGATCCTCTCGCGCGGAGGCTAAAAGTCAACACCCACAGATCTGGCTGGGGAAAAAGACTCTTAAACTTCAGGAGAAATCCAAATATTTTGAGTTACAACTTTAGCAAAAGTATGACAATACTGTGATCCCCTCACTCCTTAATATAGAACTGCTGCACAGTTAGTTTAGATGATAAGCACTGATTGTAAGCATGTGTAGCTTTTCTTCCATTAGCAAGTCATTTACTGGGATTAAATTATTTCTAAAATAGAGATTAGTGATTGCAGGTTGTCACCACGCTTCCATTGGTTATAAGCGATACAGAGGCAGCCTGTTTTTATGCATAATCCAATGTGCCTACATAATAAAAGATAACACCTCTGCTCCATTTCTATGTACAGTAGCAGCTCTCTGATGATGGACAGCTGCCGTCAGAGAGGGACACGACCGTTTTTTAAAATGAAGCCGTTTATTTGCTCCGAGAGCTTCTGAGCACAGCTTCTCATTGACAGAGACAAACAACATGGCTGATGGGTTTGGTGTGTTTTATTTGGGTTTCAGTGACACAGACAAAAGGTTGCTTTGGCGATTGATTGATCACCGTGCATAAGAGGCTACACCCCTGTTTCTGTTGCCTAAATGCAACAAGAGGCGATTGATGGCTGTGAAGTGCATTTCGATGTCCTTTCAGCGGCTCTCCGATTTGTTTTCTTTGATTGCATCTCTGTAGATTCTTTATCCTGGATGGCCAGCCCCCTGTGAAAAGCACATAAACAGGGAGTCTCTAATCCCTGCTGTTATTCTGAAGCTCAACAATCCTCAATCCAAACAAAATGAGAACTGTCCCTCAGTGGGAACCTGCATCAGAGAGCGGCCTCGGAGTGGGAAATAGGAAAAAACACTGATAATGACACTGACACAGCAAGTCTCTCTGAGCAAACAAACTTTTGGTATTGCTTGGTTAGTAGAAATTGTTAGCTTAAATTAGGTCCTGGTGTGGGGCTAATATAAATTCAGTCAGTCAGTACTTTAATTTCGTCCAATCAATATGTAAACTTGAACTCCCTTAATGTCAAATCAAGAACCAACGTTGTCACAAAACGTCAAATTTGGTTCAGCAAATTTTAGGGCTGTAACTTCAGATGTCACCTGTTGCTAACATCCCACATTTCAGTTGCAGTTGTCTCGTTTATGGCCTCAAGAGATAATTAACAGTGGCAAATATTGATTGGAATGTCCTGCGGCGTATTATGTCCGACAGAGATGAGAATATTTAATTTGGTGATATTTTGCTTCAAGCAAAACTGTAGAGAGTTTAATTTTCAGACAGGCTGATGGGACCGCATGCACAGAATATTATGTGAAGCATTTCTAAGTTTTCAATCAACTGCTCTCTCAAATGAGCATACTGAGCAGGAAAAACATGAAAGAAAAACATTGGCCTGCTTCTGCACATGCAGTATATAAAGTGGTAAAATCCTACATACAAATGAGAATGCATGCAAAATGTTCGGGGTCATGAAATTAATTTCTGAGCAACAAAAACCACAAAGTAAATACAGAGGTTGGGTTAGCAATTAGCATATTAGGTCAGTGCCAACTGGTTAAAGCACATTACTCCCGAAGGCGAAAGTAAACACTTTAAAATAAATGGACATCGCTGCTGTTCTGTGCACAACAAATCTCTTATCCCCATGTCCTCATACAAAATCTAATAGTGGCGTAACTCCAGAAATGGTTGTCTGGGTAGGCTCTGCTGTCCTGTCTTTTTTATTGAAACTGGGAACACCTGGGAGCAGTACTCCTCCTGTGTTGCAGGCAAATTGCTGGCCATGTGGTCGTTCAGACACTCGTTCATCCAGAATGTCAAAAACAAGCAGTTGCGCCTCCATTTTCCATTGTGCTATTTTTTCTTTGGTCTTAATCTTATTTGAGGTTTTGTCATTGTAGCAGCTGCTGCTGTGTGGAGAACTTAGGTAATTGTTGGGTTTATATTTGATATTTTTGAGCATTTTATTTAGTTTTATGAGCAAAATCAGGTTTGCATCCTCCTATTTACCTCAAGTCAACAGGTAGTCTATGTAAGATTAAGAAGCTGCTTCGCCATGTCAGGCAAGCAGGAGTCACTGATGGTGTGCTGTAGGTGCCATAGTAAAGTAAGTGCGTCCTTAAAATGGCACGAACATAAAAACAGCAGTGGCTTTTAAATATTTCCTGCATAGATCTACTCATCAGCTCCCATACAAAATGCAGAACGTTTCATCTGCAATGACCAAGGTGACTGAGCTGGGCAGAGGACCTATCAGCCTGTATTCACAGATTAATTTTTAAAGCTATCTGATACTGACTCTCCTCCAGGATGCTCCTCCTTGAACAGTAATTTTTGATTTTCCTGGGGAGGCTCACAGCTAACATATGAGTGCTGTCAGTGCAGGAGCAAATAGCTGTGCTCCAACAGAGCTAACCACTGTGAAAACTGAAGTGAGACCTCAGCTTTCAGCTTAGGCGTTTGTAAAAAGTAACTCCATATGTTTGTCTAAATCACAGATGTCTGAACCTAGCAGTCATACAGAGGCGTAACATGCAGTGCAAATGCACTCAATATGGGCTGTGATACATTTTTTATATTTATGTGCTTTTTCTTATGATACAGAGGTTACGCACTTGAAGATGTTCCACTCTTCACAGGCGAAAAACAGGTGGCAAACCCAAAATGAGCCTCTGGTAAGTGTTTACAGTATTAAACACTGAAAAAGGCTGAGCTAGAAAATTAAATACAGTGTCCTGAATTTAATTTCCTTAACAGGAGAAGCCAAAACAATACTGGAAATCTCACCCTTCTCATTATTTGACATTACTCTCACAAACACCAGTGTATTAATGAGGATCCTGTATGGATCGGCAGAGCACTAAACCATATCTATTATTGAAGCATGAGGGAGAATTTTTAGAGCACTCTGAATTTCTGCCATATTCATAATTTATATTTAAATCCTTCTTGGTCCCCACTACATATTCAGATCTCATTTACTGTCATCCGTGCAGACTCGCAGCCTTTATCCTCCAGGAATCTGGTCTCAATTAATGTTCTTATCGAGATTTGGAAGAGGATTTGAAAGGAAAGGTGCTTGGCAGTGGCCATGGAAACACGCAGAAGAAGCAATCTGCATGTTCCATTGGAATAATTTAATTGTATGGCAGCGCTCTCAGTGGATTTTCCTTACTATCGCTGGGATCACACAGCGTTCACCATGCTGCAGAGCCCTGCATGTTTTATCAGAGCTTGGTTAGATACATACATGATCTACAGAGGGCTTTATCCACAGGAAGCTTTGGGATCGGTGCACAAATATTTCACTTAATAAATTGATTGCTGCAAATACTGATGGAGGTGTTCAATTTTCTGCCTAGTTTGTCTTTCACAGAGGGCTGACTCTGCATCCATACCATTCCTGCACCGTTGAGGAGAAACTCTGCACACAGCCAGTGTCTGGCAGAGGAAGATAGTGTTGCCACCACATAGAAGAATGAAAAAAAGGGGGTGGAGGGATGAGGGGCAGTTTCAATCATTCATCACCCCTCCCTGAACCAGTGTCACAGGGGTGGAGATTCAGAATTCAAAGAAGAAAGTTCAGGGATGCTAAAGCTGCAGAAAGAGAAGGGGATGTTTTTGGTGATTTGTCATACTTTTTGCATGGTAGACAGAACTGTAAAGTGCAACAATTTGGCTCAGGGAAAGATCTTCCACCACCACTAGATCAGAAGTGTCAGATTTATTTTCCACTTGTGTGTTTGCAGTATTTGTTTTGTTCTTGAAAATACTGGTTCTGCTGTGTTTATACCGTAACAAAAATGGAGGCCATGAGCAAAGCAAGAACTGCAAAAACACAGCGAACAAAAGCAAAAATGAAAAACAAAAAGAAAAGTCAAGTCAAGCATGTTTCTTCTATCACTTTGCTTATTTGTAGTTAAACTGATGGAAGTTCTCTATCACATAAAATGGAAACAACTGTAAGCTAGCATATCAGATGAGCAGCTACTTAAGGCTATTAAACAGAGTAGAGTCATTCCCTGTATTAGCATTTTTGAATTTGATTTTGACCGACAAAAATCCTATTAAAAAATAAAATGTAACTGAATGCATGACTGCCAACATTGTGACCCATGTCTGCAGACAAATAAATGTTCTGCTTCCAGTTTAATTTGGTCATGAAAACCGTAAAGTGTGAGGCTAATTTCCATTCAAATGTCTTTGTTTTTACAAATGTAGTTTGTTGTGGTTAAGAGTTTGTTCATCCCCCCATTTGCTACTTGTTAGCTGATGTAGGGCACATCTGCCATATGAATGAATTATTTAACATAAGCAAATGTTTTACAGTAGATTTAATTATGAATTGAAGAGGATGCATATTTGATTTCTCCTTTTTTCCTACCTCAGACCGCTGAGCTTTACTAGACAAAGACATTTCTGCAAGCAAAAGTTATGATTTCGGCTGGCTGTTTGCGACAGTCAGTCGCACTAGTGAGATGTATTAGCACAGTAAACAAAACCTAAAGACATCCTGAATAGTATTCTGCTGTTAACCTGCAAAGCTGCCTCCTCCTCAGCTCAACAAGAAGAGAGTTCACACTCCCCGAACACAACTGCCAGGACACATCAACTCCTATATATATATATATATAACTTAGACAGCAACTGAGAGGACGTCCATATAAACAAGGTTGAGCGAAGTGATGTAGGTGTAGCCAGAAGCGTTGGCATTGAAGTAATACTTTAATTTCATATTGAAACAATAGAAATAGAAAATTTCCCCTACTTTCTGCCTTGTTTGTTAGATTCAGGAAAAAAGATTTTTTTTTTTCATTGTTTGTTTAACAGAGACATTGTGTAATACAGCCATTGCATCAGATACAGAGAAAAACTGAGTTCTACAAGTCCTGAAAATGAAAAAATAATGTTTGTGAATTGTGCAGTACTGGCTTCAGGAGACACAAAGAGCAAGCCTGCACTGATTTGTGTATAACATTTGTGAACAATAAAGAAAAGGGGCACTATCTCCAAACATACACATCTGCCATACAGCCAGTTTGTTTTCACAGAGTAAACTGGGCACTTATAGCAAGGTTGTGTGCTATATAAACCACAATGCTCCCAACTAAGTAAAAGCCTGCAGAGACTTTCTCCAACTTCAGCATGCAGAAGTCAACTTGAAGATATCTTTTCTGATTCATTGAAATAAAGTTTGCGCTCTTATTGCAGATATTACAGTACAAAGTGCTTGTAAGAATCACTCTGATATGAAAGTTCAGCTCAATATGTTATGAATCATCCTCCAGGTTTAAAATTTATGGTCAAAGTTTTTGTCAAATAACATTCAACAAAGAGGAGATCAATGCTGCACTCGTTTAATAAATCAATCCTGAATACAGATCTCAAAACTTAGGGATGCAAAATGTGTGAACACAATACACCGTCAGAGTGGTTCCATCAGGTAATGGTGAGTGATCACAGCTGTGGCTGAAGTTCAGGACAAAGGACCCAGGTGCACTGAGTTACTGCAATTAGTCCCCTGCAGGGGAGAGACACGGATTAGAAACAGATACAACCTCCAAGATGTCACCACAGCAGCAGTGAAAGAGTCAGATATTTCTCTCAGGAGTTGGTAGGGACCAAAAACAGAGCTAAAAGACAGTAAATATTGGTCCATGTGGACAAGTTCAGACTTTACAACCAGCAGTGCTCCCAGTAGACCACACACTCACCAAGAATTTCAATATGACTGCAGTACAATACACATCAACTGTGTTCACTTGCACTGTGAAAATATTTTATTTGCTCAGGTGAATCTCAACTTAAGGTGCAATATGTCAATCTTTGAATCAGGTGTATTATTACTCCTATGTGCAATATCAACACTCCAGTCAGGAGTACTATCATCCAATTGCAATATCAGTACCTGGTGTTCATATTTTTATATTCCTTGTTTATATTGTTTATATTGCTTGTTTGATATTTAATGTCTTTTTTTTTGCTGATGCCCTCTATTTTTGCTATCCACTTTGCTGCTGTAATACCTGAACTTTCTCCACTGTGGGACTAATAAAGGTATATCTTATCTTATCTTAAGTTTGCCATATAACCTCAGAAGATGATTTTAATGGTGTTCACAACGTGTTTCTGCCGGCTAATGCAGGCTTGAACTAAACAGGAAGTAATTTTGTCTCAGAGGCATGTCAGTCAAACTTAGTTAGTCCTCTCCCAAGCCACCAATGTAATGCTGTTTTTCCAAATAAGGTGTAATTTGTGTATAAAATGCCTGAAAAGGACCCAACTAGTAAAAATAATATGCATTGCTTTGTCCAACACAAGGTTATAACTTGTACTAGTGCTCAGCTAAGTATTTGTTTACTACAACTTACTGGATTTACAGTACAGCACTGTCAGTCCTGGAGCACATAATGCACCCTGGCCTGCAATGTATACTTTACTCTTCACTCTCTGAGAATATATCTGCATCCAAGTGTTTGCTCCTTAAAAGGAAAGTCAAGTGAATGTAGTTCCATACACAACCCACACTCATTCCCAATGCACAGACTGAAATACAGTTCTCTAGTCTGTATCTCAGTCAAGCTCAACACATCCTATTTGAAGAAGATGACAACTAAGAGGCTCCAGATGATGAAGCTGACACATCCAGAGAGTGCCGGCTGTGATGTCCCCATACTGTAGCTTGAATTTTTGCCACACTATCAGTGTAAGACTGCTTTTGAAGTGAGTTGAAAGAACTTAAAATCCAATGACAACCGGGTTCACTTCCTCATCTGTGACCAAACTGCAAGCGAGTGTGGGCGCACAGCAGAGCTAATGAGGATGATAATATTTCACTTTTACTCCGAAACAGCCTTTAGACAGATCATTATATTTTCATCATGCTTGCCTAAATTGAATATTATCAAATGACAAGGGTTGCTCTGTACTGCAAGTCTGAGTGATACAAAGGGGAGAGAAAATGTTATTCAGAATCTTCAAATGACAACACAGCAGTTCACTTCTGTGCACCACCCCATATTGGTTTCTTTTAAAACAGTTTCGGGTCATTTCACCTTCCTATGAAACCACCAATTGAAGATTAAATGCATCAAATGCAACCAAAATGTAAGAAGTTAGACTATTTTTTGATTTTGTTTAAATTGTGTTGGCATAATGTCCATCTTCAACCTGTTGGTCCATCACTGAGCACAGACGAAAGAGAAAAGAGCCGTACGGTAACGTCGCTGTGGCCTGAAGACACAATAAGCTAATCACACACTTATTAGGACACTAATGAGGAAATGCAAGTGTTCCTGCTCTTCCTCAAATCACATCGGCGTTGTTCAGCATGTGCCAACCTTTGAGAGTTATCCTCCGAGCAGCTATTTTCACATTCAGAGCAGATTTTAGTTCATGCACAGTCCCTCCAACTTTTATCTTACATCTGTGACCTCTTCCTGTGATCTCTATCTTTGTAAAAGAGTTGCTCATGCTCTCAAATATTAACTGCCCTGTCCTTGACTGTAGGCCAAACAGTGTTTCATATTTAAACGGGTTTCTGCAAACAAAGCTCGTCATTGGGGTTACAGACCCCCACAGGGGCATGAAGCTTAGAAAGTGACTCCAATGATCCATTGAGATGTTGTTGAGATTTCTGCTTTCATGGCCATATTTCTGAATGTTACAGAGACGTGAACACATCTTGAAATAATTAGACAAAATGTACATAAAGTGCCCTCAGGTTGCTCACTTTTGTTGCAAAAATACTCTCAAATTAAAGCTGTCGGCCTTCACTTTTACCTCCTCATTGCTCTGTAATTCCACATCCAAAGCAATGACTGCAGCGGTTAATGTCCAAATATTTACAGGACTTTAACCTCAAGGTTTCAGTGCCCCAAATATTATATTCTCCCAAACAACGCTTCTCTCAGGTAAATGGCATGCTGCTTTGTATTGCAGGGTGTAGAGTACCAGAGAAGATGGAGGGCAAAGGAGCAGAGAAGGAGTTTGGAAGGCAGAGTCCAGGAGCAGAACCATAGACAGCTGAGAGTCAGTGGTGCTAATGTGGGGTCTGAGTGTGTAACCTCACTCTCAGTGCGCTCTGATTAAAGAATGATTTATAGGCCTGCTGGAGAGCCCGCTCAGCAATCCGTCTCCTCAATGAGATTTTTTTTCCCTTTCGAGGGGTCTGGTAAATCAAGCCATCTTGGAGAGGATCTCTGGTGGACAATGTCAATGTGTTACTGAGAGGGAGCCATTAAATGCTATAATCATGAAAGCATTGGTGTGGGGGTGCTTGCAGGTGCATATACAGACACTTATTTGTCACATACACTGTTGGTCCTGACTCCTTCAGTGGAATAAATCAGCGTATGGGGACATTTACACATCTATCTTTCCCACAGACTGATGATCACACTAATCTCACCGCCTTAGTGCTCATTTGCATGTAAAGATTAGAGATGTGTTTGATAATGAGTGTGCTGGAATATGATATTTCTTTCTCCCTCCTTCATACCCATGCTATAATGTTGAGTTTATGCAGTGTCAGTTGATTGTTCAGACCTAAATGCATAACCTGTGAGTGGTGGAACTGTAAAAAAAGCAAGCGTCAAGTACTTTTTGAGACCTAAAAGTCTTGTCAGCCTTGCTAGCATCCTAACATGCTCCTATAATGACAAGGGTATCATGCTAATGTTAAGTAGGTATAATGTTCATGTCCAACACCTTAGTTTAGTGAGTTTGCATGCAAATATTTGATAATTGGCACTGAACAAAAACAGTAAAGGATGACGGATGTGTCATTTGGTCATAAACCAAAATATCGCTTGATGAAAAAGGAACATAAAATGTCATAAAATGTCTGTTGTTGACACGTTACACTCAAAGCTAAACATGTTATCTCATGGAGGTGATAGAGGTAGAATTATGCTGTTGATATTGAGATACTTTGCAGGACAGGTGAAACTTTGACCTTTGGAGAGGATCATCAAAATCAGTTGGGATTCAGCCTCTGGGGGCCATGATCATCCAAAATTTCACAGTATTCCAATATAATAGTTGTGGTGGTACTAAACCTAAAAATCTGCCAGTGTTGTGAGATTATTTCAACCTGGTTTTAAAGAAAAAAAAAATGTCTGAAGCATTTGCAAAAACAAGTGTCAGTATCCTGAAAGCAGACAGTAATTTGGCTGTACTACAATCATGTAAAATGACACTTGAATTAATTTTATTTGTATAGAAACGAGCTGAAAACTCTCTCTTTGAACTGTTTTTTTAGAGAATGGAGACTCAATAGGAAAAAAAAAAATTGCTTTGACGAGATGGAAATTTCACTTCTGGCCCGAAGACTTCTGCTCAACAGCAGAACAATGGCAGCACTTATGATGGGAAGATACCGCAGAGTGCTCTGACACATCCATCAATCATTAACAAATCCTCCGCACACTGAATCCTATCTGTCAAATGGTGTCATGATGCCATTTGTCCAAGGCGTGCTGCATGATGCTGTGGTCTGAATCACAAGTGCGACAGTTATTGCACCAATGAATAGCTTTTCATTTCCATATTATCTCCAAAGTGTACAGTATGTTTGAAATTGGGTCACAATATGAAATTTCAGGTACCTCCTTATGATTATGCTGCATTCAAGTTAGTATTCCATAACTGTGCCCTTTTTATTAACCAAAGCACACAGCCATGCCGTGTGATGTTTCCCAATTATCTCTTGCTGTTTACCCAATTACATTAATTAGAATGCACTGTATTTACATAACCCAGAACAAATAAGCCATTGAGCTAAACCTGTTATTAAGCTTCTGTGAAAATAATTACTCCACCTACTGTTGCCATTGTTAGACTGCAGCTACATTTAGGAACAAACTGTCAGAGACAAGCCTGCTTATTGACATTAAAAAAGAAAGTGTTTGGGTGTCATGTTTTTTCTTTAATCAAATGGCGTACTCTCATAATTAAAACTCAATGTGGCAAAACCACAAGTAAAATGAAAGCATGGTATTCATCAGCGATGGAAGATACATTCAGATATTTGACTAAAATAAAAGTACCAAAACAACTATGTTAAAATACTCACCTCTGAGTAAAACTACATAAGCATTAGCATCAAAACCTTGCATTTTAACACTGTAGCTGATTGAGGTGGAGATAGTTTGAATTACTTTAAACAGAAGTTCAGTTCAGTGGTTCTCAACTTATGGCTTGGGCCCCTTAAAAAGGTCACGAGATTAGTCTGGGGAGCCACTGCAGGAAAGAAGAAGCTCTGCTACAAAACCTTGCATTCATTTTGTGGACTTTTTTGGAAGGGGTTACAAGTCAAAAACATGTCATTGTAGTATATTTTATAAGGAGGGTGCACATGTGTTTTTTTAGTCAGGCACTCAGGTGAGTACCTGGAGATGGTGTTTGGTACACAGCTCATACATAGCATGGTCCAAATAAAAACAATCTTCCTCACTGCTTCAGCTCTCTGCAGGGTGGATGATGAAGATGCACCTCTCAGTTGAGCCTCTGACCAGCTGTCTCCATGCGCAGTTCAACAACTCTGACTGGACAGAGAGACCAGTATGTGACAGACCAGATCTATAACCGGTTTTATTATGTTGAGATGGTCGAATCGCCTCTGACATGCTCTGCTCAAAGGCAGCATAGGAGACAGTTTAACCACCTTGTTGATGTTGGAGTAACAATCCGGTTTGCTTTTATTTACTATTTGCACCAGGCCTCACACAGAGGACGCAGCCAAGCATTTTCCTGCTCGCTTTAAGCACATCCATTCTCTCACAGCGGAGTCTCTGTCAAGTTGCAAGGTGGCCTCATATTTCTGAGGAATGCTGCACATCTTTGTGGTGCCAAAATGGTGGAGGGCTTGCACTTCCTGAGGCCAAGTTGAAGGAGCAAAAACTAAAAAATGATCTGATGAGTTAAGTGGGGTCAAATCTGATATCAAAAAATGAAACCCCTCAGTAAATTTGTCTTACCCTTGCTAGCATCGACATCAGAAACAGTGTGTGTCCTGCAGCCCTCACATTTGAGCAAAAGTGTGAACGGTCTAATGGCCACCATAAGTTCATCTTTACATCATGGAGTGGTCAACTTTTCCTCTTGAAACCTATTGGATGCAGGCTTCAAAATCCTACCAATGTCAAGCATGTGGGCGAGAAAACAGAAACTTGACTGGAGTGAATGTACTCAGTTAGCCTCCACCACTAGCATTTATTATGTGATGAATTCTGCACAGGTAAGCTGCTGGGAATATTTACAGTATGGCAGTCTGTTACGTCCTTCAACTCTTTCAGTGGCATCAATGCAAAACTGCCTGTCCTTCAATAAAAGACAGCTCCAGTGTGACAAAGTCTTCTTTATAGTCAGTGCCCACATAAACAAAGCCAGCACCGGGTCCACAAACACGCTTCCGCTGGGTGCTTCAGTCTGTATGTTCAGATTTGGCCTTTAACAATGTAGCCCACGTATAAAGCTAACCTGCCTGAATAACGGTGATTAAATTGGCCACACAGCTTTCTCATCTCGTTATGGCACAAGGACAGGGCAGTCGGAGAACACTTGAAGGTGCTTAACAGCCAACAGAACACAATATTTTCTCTCCTGATTAGCTTATATAGAGCAGAAAAGCACGGGTGATGATTATTCCTGAAGATGACAGGGGTGACATGTTGGAGCGTGCCGCCTGCATAAATGTCTGGGTAGGCGTCGTGATTTGATGTTTTTCGCACCACTTCTCCTGTTCCATAGTCCGGCTGAAATGAATTCACTTTTCAACTGAAAACACGCTATCCTTAACTGTAGCCTTGTCAAAGACACAAAGGCGCCTTGAAACAAACAAACGCACAAAAAGTTATGCTGCGTCTGCGTTTGTAATCGCTCATACTGTTGGTCACATCACAGCATTGTCTCTGTGTGATTAACCAGGTAGTTCATCTTGCATGGATACGACAGGCCTCCAAACATTATGTCCTGAATGTGTAATAGATTTTTCTGGAGCGGGTGTGCGTAGCTCCTTGCAACAGAGCTGTCTCCCTGGAAAAAGTGCCAATTATAATATTAAAGCTGTCTCTACCAGTGACCTTTTTGCATTTGCTCTGTATGCTATTACACTCAATCAAGAAAGGTCAGTGGTGGACGTGGGTCCCATGCAGAAACTACTTTTTTTTTAATCTTGCGTTGGCTGTTTGTACAGTTGGATTTCATCATCGCAGTGCACAAACACATGGCATGTCATCCACGTTGCACCTGGTGATTGTATACACTGATATGACACGAATAACAACATGTATGTGTTTGAGTTTTGTAGAGCAAGTCTGTCATTTTTTTCCTACAGTGCAATAAAGTGTAGCTGTTTCACATGTGGTAGTTATTTTACATGAATTATCAGTTTTACAATAGAGGTTAGGCACTTTTTAGTTTCATAACATACATGAATTATACAATTATTACACATAACTGCTGTTGAGTGCTGTTACTGTGCAGTGTTACAGAGAAAACTGAGCCATTTAAGACAACTTAACTATTTGAGTTTGATGTTACTTCAGAAATTAAATGACTAACTTAAATATTTGTATCATACTAATTGTCTTCACTCATTAAAATGCCCTATATTTGTTTTGATATGACCCTTGGACCTGTTTTTTGGCAGCTATATGCGGTACAACATAACTTCTCATACAGCACACAGCCACCGAACAGCTCCACCTGCTTTGCATAGTCATATGAGTGTTTGAGAAGGGAGCCACTTGGTGGGCAAACTCTGAATTTCTCTCTGACTCTTCCTGACAAATAAAATGAACGGCGCTATAAATGGGCAGTAGTTCTCCTCTTCTTTATCTTTAACGACTGTCAGATGGAACAAACTAGCACTGACAAAATGTATTTATGACAGAGATTTCCAGGAAAACAGAAGACATCTCATTCAGATGTTCTCACTTCAAAACACAGCCGACATGATGTGATATATTACAGTTGGTGTCTGATATCTTTGAGGATTTTACGCTGTTTTTGGTGTTTTTTGTGTCAGTCATAAATGTGAAAATCCTCCTGATGACGTGTTCCTACCAGCAGAAACTCGGCCCATCAAACGTACTGCATGAATCATCTTCAGTTCGGACAAAACTACCAGGCCCGTTTTTCCGAATGTTGGTGCTGTGGTGAAAACATAACCTTACAAACATGGGACTAAAACACTTGATGGAGAGGATATGGAAAATTTGCCTTTACAATAATGTAGTTCATGAAATCAGGGATTTTCAGGCGAAAAACCAGAGCAACTACAGAAGTTAGCCTAGTCCTGAACTCACTCCCACCTCCCTGTGTGGGCATCAGTGTCAGGCTGCAACACAGAGGTTTAAATGTTATTCATATATGTGTTACACTACATATATAAAAAAGGACTTTTTTTTTATTAACATACTGAATCTAGAATAATATAGTTGCCTCATATCTGCATGTATATTGTTGTACTGGCATTAACAGCAGTTTGTGTAGACCATAACAGCTCATAAGGCTTAATTAACACACTGTCAGATCTAAGATAAGTACTTTTATTTAAACGTGTATTTTTATTAAAAACTTTATTTCAAAGCTGAGCAGCAACATGCGCCACAAAAGCCAAATATCTGCCCTCCTTCTTGATTTTCTGATTCAGTTTCGTCAGATCAGCTCCACACTCTGGCACAAATACTGGTTGGAAAATAAGTTCAGAGGGCGGCGTGACTCTGTAGCTCACTGATTAATGTTATTTCCTCCCACTATGAGAGTCTGAATTTGATTCCTGGCCTAAGCATTGTACAGCGCTTACTTTTCATTCACTTCAGTGTTACCACAGAGCTGGCCGCCCGCACTGAAAGTGCCACTGAATGGATATTCAGCTATTGAACAACTTTCATCTGTGAACAGTTGGGCTCGACCCCTCCATTTGTCGCTTGCAGCTGTGTTATATTTCTCTCTTTTGAGAATACATTGTGTCGGTGAGTGCCGCTCTCTGTTAGCAGGACACCCACTTCAGAGGCTGTTAAATTTTGATTCATCATTTCTTGTGGGCGGAGAACTGTCCACTGACAAACAGGATTTCATTTGAATATAAAGGGTGAAACTAGTGGAAAAAAAGGCATGCTGTCAAAAGGCGACATTTTGTGAGTTAGGCCACTAGCACAAGCGCATGGTTGCAAACTCTTCTCCGTCCAGCAGAGAGAAAGTTAAATCGCATGCAGGAAGCTTCATGAGAGGCTGCTGATTCAGAGAGGTGGGGTTTATCTGACCTTGTCAGAAGTGAAACTTATAATGTTCGATCACTTCTCAGCGGACACGACTTTTCAGCTGGGAGAAGAAATATGTGGTAGACTTAATTTAACTCAGAGAAAAGGAGAGAAAATTGATATCTTTTGCAAATTACAAGATTAATTAGCAATTAATCCTATAATACAGTGGATGGGGGGTCAAGGGGATTTTCCTCCATTAAAATGATTCTTTCCTTCTTAATTAACTACTTTTATCAGTTTTGCGTAGTTTTGAACACTTCCTCTCCTTGGTTAATAAAGGGATAATATATATTTTATTGCAGTGTATACTTAGTGCATATACTCAGTGGCTCTCCCTAGAAAAGTTAGCTTGTTGTGCATTTCCATGTATTTTGTGGAAATGTACATGGCTTCAAATAGAAAGCAAACAGTATATTGCTGCTTTCCATTTTTGTCATTTATTGTTTTTCCACTTCTAGAAATATGCAAACCATAGAAAGCGTCTGACTCAGGATTTCGCGTCCTGATTTTCCCTCTGAGGCTTTGTAGACCACTTTGTGTATAGATTTTTACTTCTTTGAGAACAAAGTGAGATATTTTCACAGGTTCCTTCTCACTTACACGCTGACATGTACTCTCACACTAACTCGCAGCTTGGACCATGCAGAGTAACACTCATGAATGCTATTAAATTATCATCCTTGATTAGCTGAACTATAAACATACAACATGCCCTTTGAGGTACTTTATGATCCTGAACCATTATTGGTGTTTCAATTTATTACTGGAGCTTTTTCTTCTCCCCGTCAAACTGTTATTTACATTACTTTCAGACTGATATTGACACATTTTAAAATGTCAACATGTACGTTTTAATTTCAGCCAATCAGCATTTCTCCTGTTGAAGAAAGAGGCTTCCACGCACTGACTTAGGTCTATTCTTAGAAACGTGGGTGAGAGTGATGGGCTGTAAGTAGGAGCTCAATTGTCCTTTTGTTGATTTCAGTGACCTCTGCAGGGGTTCATTCACGGCTAATCAATTCACCGATCAGACCAAGCTGTGCTCAGAATAACCCCTTCAACCGCATTTCAGGCCCTCACATTCCTTCATACAGATGCCAATATAAATAAATACTCACTGAGATCCCTCCACACATCAGTTTGGAAGGCTGCTGCTGTAACTTGTGACAGCGAACGAGGAGCATGCTGCAACAAATGACATATAATCTATAAAGGATGGAATATATGCAAAGAATTCATATGAATGCATGACTAGAAAATAAAATGCGCTCACAGCAGTGCTAAAAAATCTTTATCCTGGCACGACATGTGCAGCTTACATTAGAGACAGAGATGAAAGTATTACAGATGTGGGTATGTCACAATAACAGGACACTTTTCTCTTCACTTGGCCCACAGTCAGATACAGAACAGCTGGTTTGAGTGCAGGGTGTTGCTCAATAACTCCACAGTGGGGCAGATGCTTAAACACAGGAAATGACACGTCTCTGCTCCCAAAAACAAAAGACACAGATCCTAATGAGAGTTTATAAAAGACTAAACATCAACCATGTTTTGAACCGTTAGACAGTTGAAATTATGGGATGGGAAGTGGCTTAATGGAGTGTTTGATATATTTTAATGAGCTACCACACAACACACTTCATCAACACGGTTCTTGTAAACATGGTGGCAAACATTATGATGTGAAGCAATGAAGGTGCTGCACACATAAAAACTACTACGTATGAATGCATGTGGTCAGAATTTACTGTCACCTGAGTGTGCAGGCGGGGCTTTTCTTCTGCTGTTGATGTTGATGCAGTGCCACCCATAGACAGGTCAATATATTACATCTTCATCCTCAGTCTGTGTGAGTGGAGGTGGTAATCGCACAGACATCAGACTGACAAATTAGCAGAAACGCTGTGTTTGTAAGCTTTTTGGAAGGTTGATGCAATGCAACTGCCACACTGTGTGTAAAAGAAATGAACAGAACCCAGCGCAGAGCAAACAGAAAGGATTTTACACAAGGGCAGAGAGGTAGGGGCAATGATCTGCAATGATTTTTCAATAGAGGTATATTTAGGCTTGGGGCAATTATTTGACCAAATGCAGTTACATGATTTGATCTGAAAGCATCCCTCAAAGGTTCTTTGTGGATTTGACCCTTAGTAGAGTTCATAACATTTGCACACATTGTTCTTGTGGGTTCACTTAATCTGGTTTCATGCAAGTTGCAGAGGAACGACTTATTGTTGGCTCTGATTTTTGCTGAAACACATCAGCATGAGGGACAACTTGGTAAACTGTGGCCACGTTATTTAGATTTCTTTTATCCCAAGCATCATTATGCTGTGTATGTCAGCGGTCCATGAAATGAGCTACGGTCCCAAAATGTTGGAGTATTCCTTCAAGCGTACAGAATTTAAGAGCTGAAGTGTTTCAGGCAAATCATCGGTTGTTGATTAGTCATGCCTGTAGAATACCTAACAATAAGTGATTTCTACTTCATGCACAGATTTCTCACCAGTGACCTCAGGAGAAGCATGTTTCCAGACACATCATGTCTTATCAGAGGTTAGTGTGTATTTACCATGTATTGTGTTGGACAGCAAACTTCAGCAAATACCCAGCTGGCAGTATGGTTTCGTAAAAACATACATATTTATAGTCAATTGTCTGCACCCCTCCATAGTAGCTGTGGATTGATCTGTTCCTGCAGTAATAGGGGGGAGGTGTTCACTGTCAGCCTGCAGCCTGTCTGTGGGTTCCACCACATTGGTTTTGCTTGATGGTAGATGTCAGCCCGACCATAGGACAAAATAGTTTTGAACGAATGCTGGCAAATTGAATTCCTTCCCCATTTGTTGGATGGGGCTGTTAAATTGATGCTTATTGATAACTGCACTGTGGAGGCCAAGATGACCGACCCTCAACATCGCGGATCGATAACATTAACTTAGACGTCCCTGTAACGAGTCCGGGTGAACAAACAATCGGAGAAAACAGCAAATATGAACAGAGACGCTTCTGTGATGTGATTTTCAGGGGAGTCTAAACGGACTCTATTGACCAGCAGTGGTTCTGTCACCTTTTTTAATAAGTACTCTTATTTCACCTATTTGTCTTTGTCACCTCAGCGACATTGTCCATCGATCAATAACCATGGAGCAAAGTCGTCAACATGAATAATGTGCTAAATTAAGATATTTAGCAGTTATTGATTATGGATTTGCCCCTGCCCTTGAACCCCCTCACAGCACGTAAGTGGTTTATATGCAAAGAGAGCTTTATGTCCTTTCATCACAACAAAAGAGACGTACAGTATAGGTCAGACTCCGTGGCGTTCCATCTATTTTCGGTATTGCAGATAGAGTGCATGTCTTCACAGTGAGGCATCCCTAAGCACTGCCCTTTAAAAATGGGGAGGCGAGTAAAGCATACAAAGCTGCAGTAATTATCTCCATTCTTTACCCTGGTGGTGAATGCGATACAGCGTGCCAAAGAGAAAGGCCTGATCAGCCCAGAACATTTTGTGGAAAACCGGCTTTGCAGCAATCATGGCATGAAGCTCCTGCAAAATGCAGCCAGAGACATGCAGTCAGAAATTATGTCTCTGTCTCCGAGGGTAAACAAGCCAGCACACATTCATTAAAGAGCTCTCGACTAGACCTCAAATGTGTATTGACCAGCTGGGACAAATGGGAACCATTTCCTTCTATGAATTGAATCCATTTGTTACAGTTTAGGATTGATTCTTTGTCATGGCAACCACCAGTGCACGGTGATGAAATAAGAAATTGCATTATCTCAACTGAAATTGATTTAAGGAAAGAGCAAACGGTTGGGTTTTGACAGAGCGAATGTCCTCGTGAAGATGTGACCCAGGATCCACGCAGGTACGTGTCAGAAAGTGAGTAAATGTTGACATTATCGCTCTGCTCAGGGTTCATCATCTATCCTGGACACGCACTTCTTCTACTTCTTCTACCACACGTTGCATCCTTCCCACTTTTCAGAAATATTCAGACTTTTTCCCGAAAAATTGCTAATTTTTCGATGACTCAGTAACAGCAAACGGCACAATCAGATCTATTCCTCAGCGATATTGATCAGTTTGGGTTTGGGCTACTGTGTCATCCAGTAGGATTAGTTTTGACCTGATAATAGATAAGTTATTTTCTTTAACATATCATTAAGGAGTAAATGTGGATTGCACAACATAATGGTTCTAAAATAATGACACTATCAGTATTTTTGATCACTATAAGCCTCGTTTTCTCTCTGCATTTTGCACCAGAAGCAATCTCCCAGGAATCTCCCTTTGTGCACCTTGACGTCAACCCAGCTGCATGTAGTTACTATGTTATTACTCCATATAACATTACAGCAATTTCATTTACGTCGTCTTTGACCATGCTGCTTTCTTCTCTGTAATTTCCAAAGTGGTGTTCACTGTTTCTTAATGGAAACTTGAACACAAATACAGTGTACCCTGCGTTTTTGGTAGTTACTGAGCTCTGAGGAAAACAGAGAGCGATCTTCGTGACTGTTTCCACTTAAAGTTCTTCTAATAGCAAAGATTCCTGCAAAAACGTTGAACTCGAATTGGGTCTGTAAAGGAAAATTTGAAATTTGCGGTCTTTAACAGACAATCCATACTATTTTAATCTCTCCAGTTGCGGAAGAAGAAGAATCTTTTTTAATATGTTAGTGATTTGATAATGAGAATAATGTATTGAAAAGGTTCCCTGATAATGCAGCACGCTAATCCCAATATCTGCTGAAAATAAGCACATTTCAATGTGACAGAGACCTTGGTGTCAGAAGTAGCTCTATCATATCACACTATTCATACATGACTGCATTAATAGAATCCGCTGAAGCTGTAAATACATAACTATGCATATACAAAAAACAGATGTTCCCAGCCCAGTTGCCATCTTACTGGAAGAAGCCAGATACAAGGAGCCTAAATCCATGTTAAATTTTAGTAAAAAGGGTGAGTGCTTTTTTTAGAGGGGATGCGTGGGATGCAGTGAACACCCCGTTTCCCCAGCGTTTCCAGAAACAAAACCTGTGCAACCCGTCAGGAGAGGATACTGGTGAAGAGGTGTTACTGTATTTCTGACGAGGTGCCAAAACCTAATCCCATCAAAGCAGCGGTCTAAGTATACACAACCTTTCCTGTGACTGCTTTCTTTTTGATTCTATATTTGATGTTAATGTGACTGGAATTAAGAAAGGAAAAAGAAAGAAAAACCTCAGATGTGAAATAATTAGCAGAAAATAGCAAAAGTAGGAATTTTTCATTGTATGTATTTCTCATGTTTAAATTCAATTTTAAATATGTATATACAATACGTCTATTAATATATCTATGAATTTAAATTACATTTCTATCATACATACAATATATACAGTAATACACATGCATATTATAGATATTGATCTACCATATGTTTTATCTATTTATCTCCCAGCTGTTATTTAATTATAGTGTATTTCACCACAGCATATTAGTATATTTTTAATATGCTATATCTATCACGATCACATTTCCTGCATTGCAGTGATGATCCACTAGAGGGCAGTTAACACGTGCCAGATTGTAAACAACAGGTTTTGTCAGGTAAGTAATGATCATGTATCAAATATGATACAAACGGCAGCAGTCCCTAGAAGTAAGCAGCCGTTGGCATGACCGCACATAGAAACCAGGCGAAACGCTGACTGCTCGTACAGCATTGGATATGAGCAAAGTAAAACACATAGCACGCTGTAAAGTAAACAATACATCTTTCTGTTGCTGGTGTGGTGCACAATGAAACTAAGAGGTCATTTCTGTGGCCCCTGTGGACCCAGAACTGAGATGATCTCAGCTGGAGCCCTAAAGGCAACATGTGCAAAGGTCTCCTCGTTCAATACCCCGGACAGAGTTATCCAACAAAGCAACACTGACACAGAATCAGTATTACATTTAACTCTGGTTTGAGAAGCCATTACCTTGGCACAGACTAGACAGCTTTATTTAATCTACAAGCTGCCAGCTCTGTCCCCTTCCCAGACTGGCACAGCAGGTGCTTGTTCATTCAATCTGTGGGAGCTGGCATGAGTCGGGGAATTTGATTATATCTGGAGGCCTGATAAACCTGGCAAAGAGCAAAGTTCAAACTGATGCCTATCTGCACAAGTACTGTGTAATCAGTGTTTTGGTTCTCTGCTGCACAGCATAAATTATACTGTACGTGTTGAAATTTGTGGTAAAAGGGGCAGAGTTTTAGCCTGGGAATATCTGAGGTTAATGTTTGTTTCAGGCTAGAAGGAAGAAAAAGACACGCTCACAATTCGTCATTGTATTTTCCCTTTTTCCTTATTTATTGCCTGTGCAGCTCCTCTCCCTATCAAGCCGTGCAGATGCCAGAAATATGTAGGTTATTCCAGTGTTGACAGGGCTCCACAGCCAATGAATAACATAGATCGTATCTTTGCAATCCACCAGTCACATCTGATCGTTCACCTTGCGGATACGAGTGGCATTTTTATTTTCAGATTTAAACAGGTGTAAAATGTGAAGATGTCAGAAAGCGCATGTACGGCATGTGTGGCAGGTCAGAGGTCGGTAAGCTGTGTGTGCAGTCTTGGGATTCAGGGATAAGGAAGCACATCAGGGCTAGAGGGTTTAAATCCCAACAAAAAAGAGGCGCCAGGCAGGCAGTGCGGGAGTCACACAGCGAGCTGCACTACAGATTAGATGGGATTGTGGTCACGCTGACCTGCTCTTTCAGCCCAAACGTGTACACACACACACACACAGATTAAAACCACACAGGCTTACATACTGTGCAGTTATTCAGATGGTTTTGTGATACTCAACAGCACACAGCTATTAAATATCTTAATGACCCTTAATCCTCCTGAAAAAGCTGCCGCCCTATTTGTTTTCTGAACTCATTTATATTGCAAAAGGTCAAGATTTTGACTATTGTATGAACAACATCAACGTGAGGCATCAAGGTCGCTAAATAATCTGCATTTTAAGTGTGAGTTTTGGCAAGAAGCTGAGAATCTGCTCATCAGTTAGCGAGTTAGCGTCCCATTTAGAGACACACGCACACACCGAGAGAAATACAATGAATATTTTTAGGCACTTTTTAGTTTTATACAGCCAGATATTCTGATTCATGTGTCCTCACAGCATTGCCACCGTGGTCCCATTTCTGTGACAGACAGAATATAAATTGAAAATTTATATTGTCTTCTCCTTTAGGTCCTGATTTGTGAAAAGAGACATTTCTTGTGACTCTTGAAAAAAAAAAAAAAAAGAGGAGGATGTGCTGGTGTCATTTGCAGTGTGAGTTTTTGATTTTTTCCCCCTGAATAAACATCTTTAGTCCCTGCTGCTCAGCATTTGTTGGAGGATTTTAGCAGGTGTGAGGCAGCAGAGTCAGTGCCCAATGAGTTGCCCTTCTTACACCATTACAGGTCATGTCTCGTCTCATTCTGTTCACACTAACAAATTACGCTGGCCTGACACAGTAAATAGACATAATAAGGGCTGTTTGTTTTTCAGCGTCCTCTTCCAGACAAAGTCACGGCTGCTAAATGTTTGTTGTAGCTATAAGGTATTTCTCAGCAGACTACGCCTGAGGTCTGCTTAGTTTGGGCTGTAATTACTCTGTTCTATATTTCATGCCTGTTGGTTCTGCATACAATAGACGTTAATCACTGAGCCGCTGCACATTTCCTAGAGCTGTAATTGAATAGTGAAGGGGAGGAAGCGGAGAGCCGGCTGTGACCGTAACATACTGCAGATGGCAGTAGCTGAACAGGCATCTCAGGTGAGCCGTGCTCTGCTTTTTTGTCTCCAATGTTAACTCCTCCACAGGTGACAGATGAGAACATAGAGCTTCCCCAACAGTGTAGTAGTACTTTTAATCTAGTTCAGATTTATGATGTCAACAGAGGGAAAATTCTCCCTCGCTGCTTGTCTGAGATGAAATGGAATGTGTGCGCAGACATTAAATAAAGAGGAGGGTGTTTTGGTGGGCGATAGAAAAAAGTGGGTTTGCCACATATTCACCAAAGTGAATGCCCCGTGTGATTCATCCCACAACCTTTTAGAAGTCTGACTGAGGGAAGGCATGAGGTGAACTGATAACCAAGCACCACATCAGACAGGAAGGAATTGAAAGACAAAGTGTAAATTGCAGCAACTCTAGGAGAGATGAAAGGCAGAGCTGAAGAAAGTTCAAATTGGAACTTAAAACAGGGCAGAAAAAAAAAAAAAGATGATGAACAGCCAGTATAGATTGACTCTATCTAGTGCCTCATTCAACATGTACACCCTGTGGCTGGGTTCCTCATTTCCATAAAAGTCTAGGCCTTCATCTGACAAGAGAGAAAAAAAAACACTTGCTGCTGCTTCAAGAGAACACAAAGCATGAAGAATATTGCATCATGCTCTTATCCTGCAGACACTCCTATGTGGTTACACATGACATATCCATTCATGCATTAATGTGCTGCATCAGGACAGTTCCATAAAGCATCTTACCACATGCAGTAAATCACAGTGTGGCTGCAGCGCAAGGCAAAGCCAATTAAGCGTGTATTTCTAAGGAAGGAATGGGGAGCAAATCAGCCAAGTCAACGCTGGCCACAAATGAGGGGTCAACCTAAATAAAAAGACACGTTCTTAAAAGCATTAGGGGAGCCGGAGCATGAAAGATTTATACGAGGGCCCGAGCTGAAGATTTACAGTCTCGTCTTGACTCAAAGTTTGTCCATCCTGTCAAATGCTGCACAGCTAAATCCGTCACGGTGAAACATAGCCATATCATACTGCCAAGACCAATTGTTTGTTGCGTCTCGAAGATCAGAGCATGACCTTAATGATCTGTGCAACACCGAGTGTTGGATTACCAAGTTACTTGAGTCAGCCACTGAAAGGCATGCTGCATGTTATATTTTGATTGTGTGGGCAGGAGCTGATACCCCCTCTGCCCTCCCCTCGTGGAACCTGACGCCAGCAGCAGAGCACTCTGGGGAGGCTTCAGCAGGACGAGGCATTCAGCCAAATAGCAACGCCACACAGCTCTGCAATTTGTCTTCCTCCTCCTCTGGACACACCTCATGAAAACAAATGAACTCTCACCTTTGTTGCTCCAGCCAGGAAGCATGCAACATTGTTAGAGGCTACAATTCATTGTAGGATGCTGGGGTTGTTATGGGCTCCTGAGCACCGCTCCCTTAGGGGGCAGATCCAGACTTCTGTACACTTGTGATTGGATTCCACTAAAATTGGATGCGGTGAAAAAAAAAAAAGAAGAAGTGAATGATACCTAATGACCTCTGATGTCCAGTGATGTTAGGCCTTCGGGGTTTCTGGATTACATAAAAGACAGTAACAGAAAGCAAGTGTTGAGAATTCACTTGAGGGTCAGAGGCCAGATGCTGCATAAGCACTCCTGCTGCACAAAGATCATAAAGCACCGGGTGGCCTATTGATTCACAGTCTTTATCGGTGTTTCCATGTGGCCAGTGGCCAAAACACTGTGGAATAGATATGTCTGTCATCTTTATGTCAACATATACAGCACACAGGTCATTTTTGTTTATGTTTTCCTCACTTACAACAGTGATTTAGTAGAGCTTTCTCTCCATGTTCACAAGCAGCACAATATAGTGGAATCAGTATGCTGTGGTTGAATTGCTGCACGTCAGTTTCCAGCATACTGTACATGAGAATAAAGCTACAAAAGCTTTGTTGTCTGAAGGATAATTCCAGTTTATTACAACTTGGGTCTCATAGCTGTGGCAACGTTCCTGCCACTTATGATAATATTGTGCTCACCAAAGTGATTGCCGAGATCTGGGGACATCGCTACAAAGAGAAGACAAGAAGCATGCAGGTTGTAAACAAGACCCCAGATTATCTGGACCTGTTGCTGTTTTGATGATTAAATGTGCAACAGAGTCTGTCTTTATTCCAGTAAACAGACTGAGTCACAAGCTTAGCGTGTAGCAAGCACAGCCTATAATAGTGGAAAAATAAGGCATTGATAGCTTGTTAAGTCCCCTGCAAAACCCAAAGCGTTGCATAAATGAGCAGTTCACTGAACTGGTTACTCTTTACTGTGAACAGAAGCTACTCAACCTGGTTTCACCAACGTATGCAACAGACACGCTGGTCCACGTGTCAGTGTCGCATTTTGCTTCACCTAAATGTGAAAAGAACACATTCTCATTCACGCTCAAGTTAGCAATGGTAAATAGAAAATGTCAAAATAAAGCTTGCTGAGAAACATTTCAGGTGGCGGTCACAGTTTGGTTAGGTGTAGGCACCAAACTGAGACGACTGGTAGGACAGAGTGGTGATGAAAATGGATGGAAGAGATGTGCTCATTGGTGGAGCATGTCTGTGCAGATTTGGCAGATTTGTTGCTTTTCCCTCCGTGTGATATACTAAAATGCATGTGTCATATTTCACAAAGAGCAGGACTTTGACTGACGTTGCTCTTCATTAAGTCTGGGTCAGCCTCCTCCCATCTGAAAAGATACTGACACAAACTTTTAGCCTTTTTGGCAGGTGCTCCATCTTTTTCACATGCTGTTCTGCTTCTTCTTGTTTTATTGGTGGGTGCTTTTCAGAGATTTTACAGCCAACCCTTTTTTTTGGTTTGTTTGTCTTTAGAAAGGTTAAAAATATGGGACCCCCAAATGTATTGAATTGAGTAAAGAAGTGTTTTACTGCTACGAACTTCAATTTTTTAATCCTTAAGATTTCAGTCCTGGTTGATTTGGCGACACCTATAGTTACAGTTTAATATTACAGGTTACAGATATCAGCAAAACAAGCAATTGTCATTTTAACAAAGAAAGAAATTTAATATTTGACCTTTTCCTATGATTCTGTGAGCGACTGTGTTCTGATTTTATGCTGCACAAGACAGGAGTCTGCGGACAGCAGGGCACAGTGAAAGGAGTTAGTTACCTCGCTGAGGAGTTGGAGGTGTGCAGCCTGTCGCCTGCAGCTCTTCATCTAGCAGCTCTCTGTGGCTGCTCCTTCTTGTTCCATTTCTCCCTGCAAAATTACAAACTGATCTGCTGTCAAAAAAAATGTTGAAAATCACCGTTGTCTTATTTTGTAGACATGTTTTCGCGAGCAGTAAGTGCAAAACTCACTGACGAACACATTACATTTCCTGTGACTACTTCATCATGAAAGTCGATGCCAGTTAAACGCTTTCAGTGTGAAGCTGAAGCAGCAGTTCAGTTTGCAGTAGCAGTAAAGTAATATAGAATTTGAATGTCACCACAGAGACCCTGTTCACAGTACTGCAGATATATAAATAGTGAAATACTTTCACCAGTGGCCACAGGCTCAATCACAGTGTGTTACCTCATTCTGCAATAGATTGTAACTTAAGAGACATTTATTTAAATGAAAATCTTCAAAGATTGATGCTTTAAGTTAAAAAGACTTGATTTAACGACCGCTCCAACAGTTGGACAACAGACGTTTAGGGGCAATGTGCTTCAACATTTCTATTTGTAACTGGGCCGCATTCTGCTTCTGCATTGACCTGTTGTATATCCAGCTAAGACAGATGCAAAAGCATGTAATGTGTGGTTTTTTATATGGTTGTCGGTAAATCTTGAATCTACTGAAAGGTCAACGTGGGGCTTCATGTATCAATTCTTCCATCCTGATTTTTAGATTAAATTCTGTGACAGATTTCTATCAGCACGTCAGTTGACTGAGAAGCCAGAGCTTGTTTAAGTGCTGTCTGAGACTGAATGAGTTCAATAACCTCAGTTCATATTCAGGTTAATTATGTCTGCGTCTGTAAATAAATGCAGGTAGTAGCCTCTGTAACCTGCGGCTGCTGCACCTCCTCAGTGTGATTGACTTCCTCTGGAGGCTTTGGGGATTAGGTTGACCTGGTAGACGAGCTGCTACTGTGTACTTTAGTGGTGTAATTACAGGGTGAACATCACAGCTCAATTTATTGAATACCTCAGTGTTGTCATAATTTTATGCAGCGATTAAATGGCCTGACTTCTTTTCTCTCCAGCAACCTTACAATCAGAGTCTGCTCTCTACTACCAAATTATATTTTCTACCCGCCAACCACATCCATATTTTCATAATTTTATTTAATACAAGCCATCCAAGGGTGTATCAATAGAATTCTATACATATGACATTATAGTGGTTATGATGTCTGTATAAACCCACTCAAAACAGAAAGCTTATCTCTTAAGTGCTTTACACAAAGAGCGTTGTAGCCTCAGAAAGTTAGTCTGTATTATAATGAAGCAGCATTACTTTGGACCAAAACCAGCCAAGGTGAATTTCTGTGTGGAAGTGCACCAGAGAGAAATAATTTTGTGGTTTCTGTAGATTCATTACATAGATCTTTCTGATAGTTGTCTCCTTGACCCTTTCGCAATTCTATATGAGTAATGGATACGCTCTCGATCCCATTAAGACTGTAGATAAGGTACTTAAAGGCCACTGAGTGTCGACTGCTATCAGATTTTAATCCTCTGCTCCACTTATTGTAAGGTAGCAACACGCCTGGCTTCTAATAGGAGGGAAAAGATTAAAAGAGTCAAAATAGACAGTAAGCACTTCATACTTTGAATCTCTAATTCTACCTTGTTTTACGTGCTGTAGTTTTCATTAAATGCATTTTATTTGTTCGCAGTAAAAAGGGCAAAGGTGTAAAATGCTTCGACTTGTTATATAAAGATTCATAACTAAAGAAATTCGTATGCTTTCATGAACCGTATCATTAAAGGATGGAGGGAGGACTAGATGATTCCCTAAGAGATTATTATTTGCACTCAGTGTCAGAGGAAGAGGAAGAGGTCAGAAATTCGCTTCACTGATGCTTTATCCAAAATAAAGTAAAGGCACACTTTGTCTTGTCTCATTATAGAAGTCAAAAGGGAAGTTGGAAGCACAGATAAAGCCCTTTTTTATGAATCCTGGAAGCCAGCAGGTGACTGTTTTTCCCTTTGAAACCCCTAAAATAGACTCAGTTAATAATGATAAGATACACACTGTACTTCACAGTCAACAACCATGTTACTTTATTAAATTTCTTTTTTAAATTTTCTTTAACAGTTAAGCTCTTCCTGTTGCTTTTTAAGTCATCAATGTCCATAGTGTCCACACGCATTTTACAGTCCTTAAAAAGCCGGCTGAGCAAATGTTGCAGAACAGTAACTTAACTTAACTTAACTTAACAGTAAAAACAGTAACTTACATCCATCCTACCGCTCTTGTTATTTAACTGGCTTCAAATGAGGCTTAATGTTCACACAGTTTCTCCTGATGGTCCCTCAACATTAAATACTCCAACATAGCTCCAGCATGTGCGCCTACATTAGAAGCTAGCCAGATTCGCCACGCAACATGCTAATGCCAAGTTCAGCAGGCTAACAGGCTAACATGCAAAATACACAGTAAAGCCACATAAAAAATGTCAAAAGTTTGAAGTCGGTATCGATCCATTCTTGGGCTTTATTGGCTCTTGTAGAGAGAGCAGCGTTTTCCAGCTGTTGGAGGACATGGCGGGACACAACTCTGTACGTTACGTAGGAAGGGAAGCTAAATCTGAACAACTTGATGAATCCTGTGTTTTCTGACCGAACCAGCCCACAAAAAAATTGTCTGATTGAATTATTTCACATTTTGTAGGCTGGACTCTCCAGACACCCAAACTTTTCATAATATGTCCTCTTTAAACGGAGCTAAGAACAAATCCTTTGAAGTATATAAGTCAGTAAGTATGAGGCCATTGCACAAGTTTTTCTTCACATACTTTTTTCAGTCATTAGTCACAAGGGCTAATAGGAACCTCTGTTTCCACCAGACAGTAAAATGATATAATGAGTAATCCCATGTGACTAACAACTAAATCTAGATGATACAAAAATGTCTGTACCTCAAAAACTACAAAGAGTTCTAGTAAATAACTTTATTTTCAATCATAGGTGCTTTTTTACAGTCACCCTTTGGTTTAACTTCAGATCTTACTGTACGATGATGATTTGCTGAACAAGATGTCATCATCTTAGTTTCCTTGACACCATAAACTTGAGGAGAAACACAAAGGGAAAAAATGAAATGAAAACATGGAAAACAATGGCAGGCTCCCCGGAGTCTACATTACTGTATCCTTGATTGTAGAAATAGATATCTTGCAGCGCTCAGCTCTTTAACCCCACGGTTTAATCAGCATGTTGACTGAAAAGACGTTATTTAACTTTCTGAGATTTCCAAGTAAACACCACCTCGCAGTGAATGTGCATTTTAAGCAGCTCTGACAAAAACAGCGATTTTGTTTGAGAGGAAAATCTGGTTCTTACTTTGTGACTAACGGCGTGAAAAGAGATCCTACAGTAAACACATTGAAATATTTAGCTTCGCTCCGTCTCCGAGTCAGAATGAATGGGATTGAAAGCGGAGGAGTGGAAGGTCAGTGGTAGTGAGTGTGCAGGTGTGCATGTGTCAGAAGTTAATAGAGGCAACGGTGGCTTTGTAACAGATTACAGAAGCTCTGTCAAAGGAAGACGGGAGGCAAGGCCTGCAGCCCATTCATCACCAGCCCTGTCTTCTCCTCAGCCTCAGTCTCCTTAAGCCATGTGATAAAGGTGCATGTCAGCTCCTCTCTGCTGCTCAACTGCATCCAGTCCCTGCAGAATCCATACACAGAGGATCAGGTGCTTTCACAGCTCGACACTGGAGCCACGACAAGACCAACATCGCTGCCTGCCTGCTAATGTAATGCATATATGGAACGGGACTGCCTCCAACACATGGGGTTTTAACTCTCACAAGTACTTATTTAAATACCTTGAAGTTCCAGCAAATCTACAGACTTATTTATACAGTACCTACTGTGTAACTCAGCAATCTTTATCTCACTATAGGAGATTATATATGCCTGAGTTTAAAGTAAAGAAAATCCCCAATCAGCTTGACTGCTCGGAGGACTCTGGTATTAATCTTGCCGGAAATAGACAGACACTGTCTTACTCTGTGGTGCTCCTATGGCATTAAAACCAGAACGATAACTTCATTCAGGCTAACAACCACTTGGAAGTCATTTCTGTTTGACCTAGATTACAACATCAGGGGATATTTTTCCCCCATTAGTGACACAGGCTTATGTTTGCTTTCGATTGGATGTGTAGGTGGCTGTTGGTTGAGTCATTTTATGAAGGATAAGCCATTCAATCACGCCATGTTTCAGCACAAGAGTTGCATTTACACATATTAAGCAAAGGGAAATTGCAGAATCGTGATGATACTTCTGAGTCATCCCTTTCAGCCACAAATCAAATGTGTATAATTGTGCACAAATCATTAAATAAATCATTAAGTTTACTTGTGTTTGTGCTGTTCAAGATTATTCCCTATCGCATAGACCCATAATTTGATTTCACCATGTGCAGCGTGTGTCATGACCTCCCTATGATCACTCGGAACAAAGGAGATACACATCTGCTCGTTGCATTCACGCTACCACACAAAGCCTCTTACATTTCCTAACAAATAAACTACTAAAGTGTTCGGCACAGGCGTAACTCACTCAGACAGTGAGTTACTGAACAAACATTAGGTCAGTCAGAGAGTTCAGGGTATTCACTGCTGTACAGTGCCGATGGCTGTATGAAAGCTCTGTGCAATAACTGTGCTTACAACCGTTTTATAATGCCACACTTTCTCATTTGTAAGGTCTTTGCATTAATCAGAGAGTTCAGGGTTTTTAAAAACATCAAAAATTTAAGATGTCAACCCCTCATATACGTGATTTCCTTGACCATCATTTCTCACAATGCTATTCTTTATACAAGGTTAGAATCTGTTTGACATTTTACTCACTGTCTGGAACATCACTGTCCACAAAGTTTTTATGCTGTGGCTCCATAATGAAAGGTTTAATTTGAGTTGCATTTCGGGTTTTCATTCATTTGATTGATGGTTCTGTCTGGCATTTCTTTTTGCACCAACATGTTGCAGCATAAAAAACTTTTAAACCACAACCTTGAAGAGTCACATGGTTTAGATACATGAATTTCACTTAATATTAAAGAAATAAATAAAATGTTTTAGGAGAGATCCACTTCAAGTTCGAGCTTAAACTCACATATTGATAGAGTCTCATCTAAAATAATACTCTATATATATATATATATATATATATATATATATATATATATTACATA